>CAUYQG010077737.1:0-24882 GCA_963574415.1 Tarsius wallacei | reverse complement strand
GCAGCCTCGACCTGCTGGGCTCCGGCGATCCTTCTGCCTCAGCCTTCCAAGTAGCTGGAACTACAGGCGCGCGTTACCACGCCCAGCTAATTTTTGATTTATTGTAGAGTTGAGGTCTCGCCAAGTTGCCCAGGTGGGTCTCGAACCTGAGGGCTCAGGCAATCCACTCGCCTCGGCGTCCCAAAGTACTGGGATTATAGCCTGAGCCACCGAGCCCGGCGAAAATAAAACATTTTAAAAACAGTAAGCAGTACATTTTATGTCTCAGGTTTCATTTTGGTTACTTCCTGTAAACAAGTTGCTAAAAATAATACTTATAGCTTCCTGATTGCAAAAATAATGTATATTCATTGTAGAAAGTAGGAAAATACAGTAAAGCACAAGGAAGAAAAGTAAGATTACCCATAATTCCACAATCCCTAGCTTTTTAGTGCATATCCTCCTGATAGTTTTTGTGTTTATGTGTGCATTTGTAATTTACAGAAATGTGATCACACTGTACACAGTACTCTATTGTAACCTTCTATTTTCATTTGTCAATATAAATATGTTTCATATCCTTTCCCTAACAGCCTTATACATCATCCTTTAATGACTACATTGTACTGTATCAAATAGACATACCATAATTTATTGTTACTTCCCTATTTTTAAACATTTTATGTTTTTTTAGCATAAGTTATTAAAATAATACTGTGATTAACACTTTTATAGCTGAGGCTTTATACTTATCTATTATTTTCTTTAGGATACATAACTACAAATAAAATTACTAAGTTATTGGATTTAAACATTTCTAAAGACTCAAGAAAGTACCATTTTCAGACACATATCCAAGTATACATATAAACTTGAGTTATAATAAAGGCAGCATCTCAAACCAGTTTTCTGGAGATAGTTAACTAATAATTTTTAAAAAGTGAATTCTGTATTACATAAAAAGCACTGAAATATATATTAGGTAAAGTCTTAAATGTAGGAGATAAAAACATACAATGCTAAAAGAGTATGTAGAGAAATATTTTTATAAGTGTGGAATAAAAAATTCTTTCTAAGTATGTTATAAAAGCTGAAAGCATAAAGGAAACTACTGATACACTGAATCACTTTCTAAACTTTTTTGTGTCAAAAATATATCATGAAAAAATTAATAGACAAATGCCACATTCAGGATAACATCTACATGTATGAAAGAAAGGCTATATTCATTACTATATAAAGAAGTGAAGGCTATCTATTATGTATGTGTTTAACACACACACACACACACATACATATGTACATACATATGTACATACATATGTGGGCCTTGTTCAGAAAACAGAAGTCAAAGCCTTCTCTCTTGGCCTTTTTAGTCTGGGAGCTGGAAAAGAGATTCTCTGAGACAAGATTGTAAATTGCAAAAGGCTTTTTACTTTGGGGCTCAGGTGAGATGAGGCAGCAGCTTCACTCTGCTATATTTGGACCTCACATAGAAGGCATATTTCTTCTATCATTACTCTAAGATGCAGCTCCAGTCTTGAGCTAAGGACAAAATGAGCAGGCTATGAAAATCTAGGTGTGACTATTAAAATACTGACAATTAAATTAATGTATTCCAAACTAAAATGAGTAATGAGATAGCATCTTTATATTATTTATTTATTTATTTATTTATTTATTTATTTATTTATTTATTTTTTGAGTTGGAGTCTCACTCTGTCGCCCAGGCTGGAGTGCAGTGGCCGCTCCCGGCCACCGCAGCCTCGACCTGCTGGGCTCCGGCGATCCTTCTGCCTCAGCCTTCCGAGTAGCTGGAACTACAGGCATGGGCTACCACGCCCGGCTAATTTTTGATTTATTGTAGAGATGAGGTCTCGCCAAGTTGCCCAGGCGGGTCTCAAACCCGCGGGCTCAGGCAATGCACTCACCTCAGACTCCCAAAGGCGTGGGATTACAGACTGAGCCACTGAGCCCGGCTCTTTATATGATTTATGACCAAAGTCTTTAAAATTGTGGTAAGGACTCTGAAGAAGAGAGGAGAGAGGAAAGGAGAGAGAGAGAAAGCAGAATTAAACAACAAACCTGGGGACTTCTGTTTCCTGGGGGTAGTAACAGCAAATTATTCACATAGTAGTAAACAGGGCAGAGAAACCACTTCTTAGAGAATTCTTATACGCCTTAGACATATTTTCATAGCAAATAATAATCTTTATTAATTTTTACTTCATAATAAAAGGGTCTTAGTATTCATCTTCAGATAAAAAACGTTTTATTGGCAGCCATGTAGTCTGAATACAGAATCTTATAGAAGTTATAAAGCATGCCTTGACTGGTAGTAATGATGACAAAGATAGAATGGCTTTCAGGCACCAAAAGGATCACAGTCAACTCCCTGAAATCAGCAGTCTTCACTGTCTTTCTCAATGTGAGATTAACAGTCCTTAGCTTACAACTCAATGTGACCTCCACGTTAGACAAGTAGGAAGACTAAAGTGGGCTGGGTATTTGGAAGGCTTCTCCATTATCTGGGTTTGTGTATTTGGATGGGCTTTTCCATGGTCTCTTTTTATTATCAAACTTTCAGAGTGGTTAATAATTAAAAATACTAGGGTGAATCATTGTATTATTTAATGGTTATTAAAATCTGCTGCCGTCCCTGGGTGTCTCATCTTCCTTCCAGGCCTAGCATTTTGTGTGTTGAAAAGAACATTGCCTGAAGGGAAAACACTTGGACAAACAGTACACTTGGAAACAGTCCAACTAAAATCTTTGAGGCATGTTTCTGACCCAAATAGGAACATATCCTATTGTCTTTTTGTCCCAGTTTTGCTTGATTTGTAATATCTAAAGAGTTGCAGTTTTGAAGAAGTTGCAGTATAATTTATACCAATCAGGAATGCAAAAATGATTTGGCAATTTACAAATTAGATTAGTCTAGTAATTATGAAAGGCACAAAACACAGAATCTTAGAAACTATTTGAAACCATTAGCCAGTGCAAAATCTAGCACAGTGCATTGAACTTAGTGGGCATTTAATAAATATTTGTTAATTATTCATATAACAGCATTCTTCATTACTGTCTTGCTAAAAAAAACTTTCAATGGTTTTCTATTAATAAAAAATCCAAATTCAACTCCTCCTCCCATTCTGTACCCAGAATTAGTCACCAACTTTATTTTATACTGTTTAATGGTATGCCTCCATCACCATAGCCAGCCAAATAGATAAAATGCCTCCCAAGCCTTTGACTGGCCATTCCACAAAGAGGATGCTATCCCTTCAACTCACACAAACACTTCACATACTTTTATATATGGCATGGATTCCACATCCTTCTGCTCATTCTGCCCTGACATTTGAGCCCCCAAAGTATTTATTCTCACTTTTCTCTTTTAACTTTCCCTCTCACTTGGCTCTTATCAAGTATGCTCATTGGTTTCTCCCAATTTTAGGTTTTTCAGCCTTTTATCCTGGGCCAAATTCTCAACCTCTAGAAGTGAGGGGATCGTGGCTCAAATATCTCTGTATAATCTCTTTTTTTCTGAGTTCTTAATCTAAAGTCTTAACCTAAAGAAGGGATCCCTGAATGGTGTGTAAATAGAACTATATTTCAGTGTAATATATTTCTTTTGTAATCTTATGGGTCTTATTTTAAATTTTTTTCATTGCAATACAACATTCATCCAGGAAAGTACACAAATCATAAGTGTACTTAATCAATTTTCACAAGGTGAATATTACTGAATAACTAGCACCCAGAACAAGGAACAAGGATATTACCAACACCACAGAAGACAGAACCCTCGGAGTTAACACCATAAATTATTTTTGTTCTTGAACTTTATTAATAAGATTCAATGTTATGTGTTTTAGTTTATGCATTTAAAAACATTATTCTGAGGTGTCCAGAACTTTCATTAGGCTGCTAAATGAGTTCATGGCGTGAACACACACACACACACACACACACACACACAACACACACACACACACACACACACACACACACTAAAATAAAAAGGTGCAAAACCATGGACAACTTTTTAGGCTTTCCCAGCTCTATGATTTCTAAGAGTTTGATTCTTTACATAAAATGTGGGGAGATTTGCAGAAGTCTTTGCAAAAATAAAGTGACTCAGAATCTGATAATGCCTAAAATAGATGGGCAGTGCCAAGAGTTTGCAAAGATTGATTCATCATTAGTCAGTTCTTGCTGTGAGGGCAGGGTGGGGAAAGTACTTTTTGACTTAGCAAAATGAGCTTTATTTAACTATTTTATCATATATTGCTCTTGGCTTTATAATTTTCTGTTTCACGGTAATTTAAAAAATAGTCACCGTTTTGTGTACTAAATCCCCACATCGTCTAACACAGGGTCTTGCACATAGAGCAAGCTCAACACATACTTGCTTATTAATTTTGTGCTTCAGATGACCATTTTGAAATAAAATGTCATCTAATTAGTCCTTTCAAAAAGGTACACATTTGGCCTAATTGGCAGTTTTTAACAGACTTCAGTGGAATTTGTTTGTTTGGTATCAGTTGTAGAGAGATGTGTTTGCACTGAGGGTGGAAAACACTACACAGACCTACAAGTATAGGCAGAGACCAAAGCAGGAAAAGCTGCAAATAAGCATCAGTTCCCTGCAATGCGTTTGTGATATGAATGCATCATACCTCTCCATGTGTTTTGTATCGCGAGTTAAATAGCTCTTCTCTGCTTGTTCTTTTTGTCTAGCATTTTTGTTGTCTTGAATATCTTCATTCAATGTTACTTTTGTAGTGCTTACTCTGCACACAGCACTGCAATAACTAATTAGATAAACAAGATATAGCCCCCCAAAAAGCTAAATAAAAGTGTAAGCCTGACTATATTTAAGAAACAACAAGACATCAAAATGTATTGAATGTTAAGTGAGTAACCTCCCTTTGGGAAGGTTGAGGAAAGCCTCAAAGAACACATCGCCAGTGTGGCTTATTCAGAATTTCTACATAAAGCAGGCTTACGGTGTAGCACTCTGAGTAGAAAGGAAGGCTGAGGGACTTGTCCTCAAGCTGCATTTCCATTAGCAAACATACTGGTCTTATGTGGATTATGTATTTATTTGTGATTAATCATGAAGAATAGTTGGAACCTAGCTCAGTGAAGGAGAGAGAGTCCTTTTGGTGAAAATTCACAATCTATTGTGTGTATAACCTTGTGAAAGATATGTTGTGTTAAGATAAGGTGCCCATTCTCAATCAAGTTGTAACCTATGTGTGGGGCATAATACACATGCATAGAAAGTCATTACAAAGAGAAATAATTTTGATGTAAGTGTCAATTTCAAGTAATAAATGATCGAAGGAGAGAGAGAGGTCAGCATTTGCCTTGGTGGTCAGGGAAGCCTTTCTGGATCAAGTGGAACTTGAGTTAGGCCTTGAAGAAAACATGAAAATTAGATAGGCAGAAGAAGAGGCAGCCTATGTAGAATTTCATTGATTGTCTTCCCCGATTTCCCAGTCATCACTGAACTCTCTTTCTGTGACTCACCTTTTGAATGACATCATTTTATAAATCCTAAGTGTATATAGTGCCTTGAATTGTTTCTGAATTTTAAGCCTTATTTCTCCAACCAGCCTGTTGAATGATTATTTAGCATTTAAAGGGAGTGCTGGATCATACCTTTCTGTCCTGAAAGAGTTAATAGACCTTCTATAGGTATCCAACCAGGAGTTCAGGCACTGGGCCACAGACTTTAGATAAGAGAAATGCCTTTGTGCTGGAGTGCACTTAATGAGAGAGAGAGCACCTATGTCCCGACATATTTGATAAATTCACTCAATTTGGGAAAACCCAGACCAGTGCACAGACGCCAAGATGAGTAAAGAAAAGGCTTCGTTCACCTTCTTCATTCCAAGGCTGTGAATTCATTCCTGGGAGGCCTTGAAAAGGGAGGGTGGAAAGAGTAGGAGGAGGGGTGGAGGTGGGGGATACAGAGTTTCTGACCTGAATTCCACAACAGAGGAATGTGTGAACACCAAGAGGCACAGGTACAGGCTAGTGCTCTCACATACCTTGGGAAAGCAGTTTTTTATCCAGCTTGCATTACTCTACAGACAGTTGATACTTTGCTCCAGAGAATTAATGTTTGTATTTAATTATTTTATTTAATAACTTATTTTACTTACTAATATTATGCATTAATAATATTTATTATTTTTATTCCTCAGAGTTTGAAGAATGATAGGGAGGGTGCCATGAAAAAGGAGAGGTAATTCACATTTTAAAATACTTAAACACACAAAAGAAATTAGCTATAAGAATGTCCAACATGAATGGTTTAATACTGATTAAAGTTCAAATCATCCTTAGTTATAGTATCCATTCATAAAGTTCCCTTATAGAACTTTTCTTTTGTTTGTTTGTTCTGATTCATCATAAAACTACAAGATGGTTAACTGGGAGAGAAAGTGAGGTTAGGTTAGGTTAGGATTTACCTCTTATATGGAATCCTTTGGGAAAGCTTAGTTAAATATATTTTGGGCTGCCTTGGTGAGGAACCCTTGGGACAGAAATTAGGTTCAGAATATGCAAAACATCTGCAGGTACAAGCATAGTACATTTGTTCAAATTGCCATGCGAACTGTAGGGACAAATATAAAATATAATTCAGGTCACATAAAAAGGTTAAGGAAATATCAAAAGTGAATTCTCTTACTTAATCAGACTGACAGGATAAACCAAAATCAAGTAATTTCTATTTCTGTTTTATGAGATGTAATGTTTTCTAGATATTGGGTTAAGGAAAAACATGGGATACAGTTATAGTATCCATTCTTAGTTATAGTATGCATTCATAAAGTTCCCTTATAGAACTTTTCTTTTGAGATTGATGAATACCATCTGTGAGGATTTTTCTTTTCACCTAAAAAATGATCCTTTTAGCTGATGGGGCATATTTCCAGTGCACACAAGATCTGCTGCCATAGAGAATAGTCCTCCTATACCCCCATACCGCTAAGTTCCTCCCACCTTAAACTGTAATTCAGAATTTGATGTTTCAGTGGTAGCATGTTGGAAGGTCATGCAGTAACACATGCTTAGCTGTTGATGAAAGAACTTCTTTTTATTTTAAAGATGTAGGGTACAATTCAGGATTAGGTATACAAGTGACCATCGTACAGGTAAAGTTTGGGCCTCCCGTTGGTCCCCACTTTGCTTGGTTTGAGATCAGGTACGCTTATTAATGTTATGTGCCCCGCCTCCCTCCCCAGCAATTTCCAGCTACTTCCAATCCCTTTCTTATAATATTATGGTAAATGTTCAGGGTCTGCTCACGAGTGAGAACATGTGGTACTCAGTTCTTTGTTTCTATGGTAGATCACTGAGTATTATAGACTCTAAATCCATTCAAGTGGCTGTCCTTCCTTATGGCTGTATAGTATTCCATCGTGTGTATGTACCACATTTTTTAATCCAGTCCAGTTATGATGGGTACAGGGATGTTCAAGGAACTCAAACGTGCTGAAAGAAAAAAAATCAAACAGCCCCATTAAAAAGTGGGCAAAAGACATGAATAGACACTTCTCAAAAGAAGAGATATGGGCAGCCATCAGACACATGAAAAAGTGCTCAGCCTCACTAATCCACAGAGAAATACAGATCAAAACCACACTGAGATATCATCTAACCCCAGTAAGAATGGCCATCATTAATAAAACAAAAAACAACAGATGCTGGTGAGGATGAAGAACCATTTATAAACTTTTCTAGGAAAAGGTACTCTTGCCCTTATTTTACTTTTGGTAATGCATTAAGTGATGAAGGTAAGCAATGGTAAATTAGTTGAGGTGGGCTGGAATGGTGATGATATTAACATAAAAACAAACTTTACAGGGGTACCTGCATAATGAACATTTGTATACCTAGCCCTGAATTGTACCCCACATCTTTTAAATAAAATTTTTAAAAAAGATAAACATAGGCACATTAATATTTTTAAACAAATTTTTAATTAAAAAATAAAAACAAACTTTACTGAATAATTTACATAAATATTCTGTTCTAGAGAAAGTGGTATATGGTAACATGGAATTTCAGAACCTGTGTTCATACAGATACAAGTTGTTTTACTATTTACTAATAATTTTTAATTGAGCAATAATACATATTCAATAAAGTATACAAACCTTTATTGTTAAGCTCAGTATATAAAACAATTACCTAGATCAAGATACATAAAACATTCCTAGAATTGCACTAGGCTTGCTTCTACCTAACTTCTAACATTATTGATTAGTTTTGAGTATTACTGAGTTCAAAAAATGAAATCATACGGCATATATTTTATGACTAATTTTTGTCTTATCTGTGCGATTCATTCATGTTGTTGCTAGTAGCATTTATGATCAATTTTAATGTAAATTGATTAGTGAACAATTCACTGATTCCATAAGTAAATTGCAAATACCTTCTTTATGCCAGACATTGTGCTAGGTGCTAGGAATCCATAGCCCAGTTGTATGTGGTCCCTGCCTTCAAGGACATAACAGCTTTAGTGGAGAAGATGAACATGTTAAAAACAATAATGTAGCCACACCAGCTATTTTGTGATTAGTATTTGCAAGAGATACCTTTTCTATCTTTTTACTTTCAACCAGTCTGTCTTTATAATCATTTGGTGACAGCTTTATTGAAATATAACTCAAATATCATGCAATAAAATTCACCTATTTAAAGTGTATAGTTCACTGGTTTTAAATATATTCAAAAATATGTGCAGCCATCACCACAGTCAATTTCCAAACATTTTCTCCACCTCAAAAAAATTTTTTTAAACCTATACCCATTGGCAATGATGCCCCTAACCTCATCTCTTTGAACCCTAAGCAACCACTAATCTGCTTTCTGTCTTTATAGATTTGCCTATTCTGGACATTTCATATAAATGAAATTGTATAGTATGCGGTCTTTTGTAAATGGATTCTTTCATGTAGTATAATTTTTTAAGGTCAATTTGTAGCATTTATCAGTACTTAATTCCTTTGTATAGTTGAATAATATTCCACTGTATAAATATACCACATTTTATGTATTCATTCATCAGTTGAATGTTTGGAATTTTTTGTTTTTGTTTTTGAGTTCAGTTCTCTCTCTGTCGCCCAGGCTGCAGTGCAGAGGCATGATCACAGCTCACCGCAGCCTCGACCTCCTGGACTTAAGCAATCCTTCTGTCTCAGCCTCCCAAGTAGCTGGGACTCCAGGCACACACCACCACGCCCATCTAAGTTTTTACTGTTTTGTGGAGACAAGGTCTTATTATGTTGCCTAGTCTCGAACTCCTGGGCACAAGCAGTTTTTCCACTTTGGCCTCCCAAAGTGCTGGGATTATAGGTATGAGCCACTCTGCCTGGCCAGCATTTGTATTTTTTACTCTTTGGGGCTATTATGAATAACGTTGCTATGAATATTTACATGCAAGTTTTTTGTATGGATATATGCTTTTGTTTCTCTAGAATAAATACCTAGAGGTGAAAGTGATAGGTCAAATAATAACTCTATGTAAACTTTTTAAAGAGCTGTCAGACTGTTTTCCAAAGTGGCTACACTACCGTACATTCCCAATAACAGTGTATGAAGTTCCAGTTTCTCACATCCTTGTCAGTAGCTATTATTATCTTGTTTATTATAGCCATTGTCTTAGTTCATTTGGGTTGCTGTAACAAAATTCCATAAACAGGGTAATTGATAAACAACAGAAATGTGTTTCTCCCAGTCATAGAAGCTGGAAAATCCACAATGAAAGCTCCAGCAAATTCAGTGTCTGGTGAGGGCCCATTTTCTAGTGTATGGACAGTCTTCTCACTGTGTCCCCCTGTGGTGGAAGGAATGAACAAGCTTTCTTGAACCTCTTTTATAAGAGCACTAATCCCATTCAAGAGGATTCTGCTCTCATGACCTAATCACCTCCCAAAGGCCCTACTTCCTAATACCATCACCTTGAGGTTTCGGAGTTCAACATGAATTTTGCGGAGACACAAACATTTGGACCATAGCAGTAATTCATGTGGGTGTAAAGTAGTATCTCATTATGGTTTTGATTTGCATTCCCCAAGTGCCTAATAATGTTGAGCATCTTCTCATGTGCTTATTGGCCACTCGTATATTTTCTTTAGAGAAATGCTTATTCAGATCATTTGTCCAGTTTTAACCGGGTTGTCTTTGTATTATTGAGATGTAAGAGTTCTTTATTCTAGATACAAGTTCCTTATCAGATATATGATTTTCAAATATTTTTCCAATTGTGTGGATTATTTTTTCAATTTCTTGATAGTGTCCTTTGAGGCACAAAAGTTTTTAATTTTAATGAAGCTCACTCTATTTTTTTTTTCTTGGTCATTCAAACTTTTGGAGTCATATATAAGACTCAATTACCAAATCAAAGATCATAAAGATTTATCCCTGTTTTCTTTTAAAGGTTGTATAAGTTTTTGCTCTCAAATTTAGAACTTTGACCCATTTTAACTTAATTTTTATATATGGTGTAAGGTAGTGGCCCAACTTCATTTATTTGTATGTGCATATTCAGTTATCCCAGTACCATTTGTTGAAAAGTATTTTTTCTTCATCGGATGATCTTGGCACCTTTAGTAAAAATCAATTGTCCAAGATGCATGGGTTTATTATTTCTGTATCTCCAATTCTATTTCTTTGACCTGTACTTCTATCCTTACAACGGTACTACACTGTCCTAATTACTGTTGCTCTTTTGAAATCAGCAAGTGTGAATCCTTCCATTTTGTTCTTATGTTTTAAAATTGTTTTAGCTAATCTGAGACCCATGAAATTCCATGGAATTTAGAATCAGCCGATCAATTTCCACAAAGAAATCATCTGGGATTCTAATGGGGATTTCATTGAATTTGTACATCATTTTGGGGGAGTATCGCCATCTTTAAAAATTCTGTCTTCTCGTTTGAGCAGCCAACAGATACATGAGAAAATGCTCAGCCTCACGAGTCATCAAAGAAATACAAATTAAAATCACACTAAGATACCACCTAACTCTAGTCAGGATAGCCATTATCAATAACTCAAAAAACAGCAGATGCTGGAGAGGATGTGGGGAAAAGGGAACACTTCTACACTGTTGGTGGGAGTGTAAAGCAGTACAACCTCTGTGGAAAACAGTTTAGCAATTCCTAAAAGGTCTAAAAATCGACCTTCCATATGACCCCACAGTCCCCCTACTGGGAATATACCTGGAGGAACTCAAATCACTCTACGAAAAAGATAACTGCACACGCATGTTTATTGCAGCATTGTTCACAATAGCAAAAATATGGAACCAATTGTGTTGCCCATCGAATGAGGACTGGATTAAAAAAATGTACATCTACATGATGGAATGCTATGCAGCCATAAAGAAGAACAAAATTATGATTTTCATGGCAATTTAGATGGACTTAGAGTCTATAATACTGAGCAATCTATCCAGGAACAAAGAACTGAGTATCACATGTTCTCACTCATAAGTTGACCTTGAACAATTATCATAATACTCTAAGAAAAAGATTGTCAGTAATGGTGGGGAGGGGGCGGGATTGGCAGTAGCAGGATTCTGCCAGGGGAGGAGGGAGCGCACACCTCATCAACAAGGATACCTGCATAATGAACATTTGTATACTTAACCCTGAATTGTAGTCCACATTTTTAAAATGAAAAATGAAAAAAAACCAAGTTTTAGCCGGGCTCGGTGGCTCAGCCTGTAATCCCGTGCCTTGGGAGGATGAGGTGAGTAGATTGCCTGAGCCTGCGGGTTCGAGACCCGCCTGGGCAACTTGGTGAGAATTCATCTCTACAATAAATCAAAAAATTAGCCGGGTGTGGTAGCGCGTGCCTGTAGTTCCAGCTACTTGGAAGGCTGAGACAGAAGGATCGTCGGAGCCCAGTAGGTCAAGGCTGCGGTGGATGGGAGCTGCACTCCAGTCTGTGTGACAGAGTGAGACTCCAACTAAAAAAAAAACCAAAACAAAACAGTTTTAGCTCTGTCTCTCAGATTTATGTCACTTGTAAATTTGGTCCATTGTTTTCTAGGTATACTATTAGTAATAACTTGAAAAGCAAGATTTAGATGTTGAACTTCTCTATCTACAGGATGTAAAATAAAGCTCTATAGCAAGACTTTAAAGAATCCCCTTTGGGGGATATAGCTACTTGTCCAAACCCCATGGGTGCCAGTGTCTATCTCACTGGACTGTTAACCATGCCAAGTGTTTGAGGGCAAACTTGGAAGATTTATGAAATTTTTGTGAAAGTAAACATGAGCACCTCTAACATTCCCCTTATCTATTGATCTAGACAACTCATTAAGGAAGGAAAAAGTTTCCTAGTCATCAAGTCTAATGGCTACAATGTATTGAGCAGTAACCATCCTCCAGTTATGGTGCTAGGCGCATTTTAGCAACCCATTTGCTTTCTCTAACATTTGCATGAGGTCAGTATTATCACCCTAGCTGTGGAGATGAATGAATGGAACTTGGGGAAGTGAAATAACTTGCCCAGGGGCATATAACTTTAAGGGGTAGAAAAAAATCAATTTCAGTTCTATCTAACTCTAACAACTATGTTATATTCCCAAAGAGCTTAGTAACAGCCAACAATAATAATAAGGCTGCCAAAACAGCAAAATATACACTTAGCTTCTGTTTTCAAAAGTATAGTATCCATGTGACTAGATGTAAAAGTTCACCATGAGGAAGCTATTTTCAAAGTTTGAATTTGAATTTTGGGCTATATTTTAAGATGAAATTTAACCAAATGGACTATATCTAAAAAAAAAAAAAAGTAACCAAGATAGAGTTTTGAGACATGTCACATAAGGAAGTCTCAGACTATCATTTCGAACATAATCAGAAAGTAGGGAGTTGGAGGGACAAATATGGAAAAACTTTGGAAATAAATTTCACTTGGGAACGACCTATTGACTAAATCTCATCTTAGGAAAGGCAAGCAGGAGAGGTTAGATGATGCTCTTATTCCTCCATATAATTGTATAAATTGAGACTACGATAGACAATAAACCAGAGACTTTGGGAGACTAAGAAAGAGGATTTCCAATTGATGTCTCTTTTTAATATTTTTTTTGTCAAATTGTCACTTTAAAAATTTAAGAAAATATGCATGATTTTGTTATTAACAATGCAGTCTGCTAAAATATATATTGTGCAAAAAAAAAAAAAAAAGTAGAGACTTCCACCCCCCTCATTTATTTTGAGATGCATATGCAGACAACAGTGACCTTTCTGAACAGGCCAGGTAATCTTCTAAATCAATACAGGGAGGATTAATCATTTGTTTTCCCTCATTACATGTTTCCTAAGGAATATTAATTATTCTCTGTTGTATTTGCAGTTCAATTGGCTTGGCTTGGCTTCATTTTCATTTTGGTTCTGATATCTGGTTGCCTGTTACCAGTGTAACCCTTCTCTAGGAGCTTTATAAAATATGTCTTTCAAAACTTATAAATTCTGAGAAAAATGTCAGCTCAGTACTAGCACTGAACAGGAATAACAGAGGGGCTATACAACAGTGACCCTCCTCTTACCCACTGGCATGCACACTGGGTCTTCAAAACTCTACCTCAGTCCTTTGTTCTTTTCATTGAAAGAAAAGAGGACAAGAAGAGAAAAACTTGACACTTTAAGCTTTAGTGCCCTATCTCATTGGTAATGTCAGGCTACGACCTCAACCTGCAGGGAGACTTGAAAGCAGTGACTGGGCTTGGTGAGACAGAAGAATTTTGACTTTCGTCAATATCCCACCCAATGGTTATTGTCAGAAATAGCAGATATGATTAAATCAGTAGCTTTAGCGTCAATAAAGAACTATCACTACTCAGATGCTCGAGTTATTAGATAAAAAGCAGCCACATCAGTCAATCTCTTTGCTGCTTCTCCAGCTCTCCACTGGACCTCAGAACTACCCCTACCTCCTGACATTCTCTGTTTCTGTTGACAGCATGGTCCTTCTCCTAGCTGGCCCAGCTCTAGATGCTGGAAACAATGTTGCCTGCTTCCTCTGGCTCGCTCCTCACTGTGATGTAGCTCTGCCAGGTCTCTCCTATCACTTCCTCCCAATTATCATAGTCATCATCTGCATTAGACAGGGTTCTCCAGAGAAACAGAACTAATGGGACATATATACATAAATATAGTTGATGACCCTTGAGCAAAGTGGGGATTGGGGAACTGATCCCTCTGCAGTCAAAAATCTGTGTATAACTTTTGACTCTGCCAAAATGTAACTACTAATAGTCTACTGTTGATTAGAAGCTAATTGACTAATATAAACAGTTGATTAACACATATTTTGTATATGTATTTATACTGTATTCTTGTAATAAAATAAGCTAGAGGAAATACAATGTTATTAAGAAAATCATAAGGAAGAGATAATATGTTTCTTCATTATTAAGTGGAAGTAAGTCATCATAAAGGTCTTCATCCCAGTCATCTTCACATTGAGTAGGCTGAGGAGGAGGAAGAAGAGGAGGGATTGGTCTTGCTGTCTTAGGGGTGGCAGAGGCAGAAGAGGTGGAGGAGATGGAAGGGAGGGTAGGAGAGGCAGACACACTTGGTGTAACTTTTATTGAAAAAAAACTGTATATAAGTGGACTCATGCAGTTCAAACTCATGTTGTACAAGGATCAATTGTATATATGAATATAAATTATGTATACATATATAAAAATCACATATACACACATATATGTGTGTGTGTCTATATATATACCTATATATATATACATATACATATGTATATATGTATATGGAGAGAGAGAGAGAGAGAGAGAGAGAGAGATTTATTTTAAGGAACTGGCTCACACAGTTGTGGGGGCTGGCAAGTTCAAAATCTGCAGGACAGACCAAGCAGACTGAAAACTCAGGCAGAGTTTCTACGTTGCAGTCTTGAGGAGAATTCCATCTTTTCTGGGAAACCCCACTTCAACTGATTAGGAGAAACCCACTCACATTATGGAGGAGAATCTGCTTTACTCTAAGTCTACTAATTTAAATGTGAATCACATCTAGAAAATACCTCGACATCTAGACTCATGTTTGGCTAAACAACTGGGCACCATAGCCTAGTCAAGTTGATTCATAAAACTAATCTTCATCTTCTCATAATTCAGCCCTGCCCCTTTTCTCTTTAATCATGGTCATAGGTTGTCTCCCTGTATACTTTCTCTAGATTTGTTCCAGGTTTGTCAGATCCTGACTGTGATTACAGGTCTTCAGTGGTTCCCCTTCGGCCTGCAGGACTGAATCCACATTCTACCCTGGTCACTTACATCCTTCCCAAGCTTATTTTTGCCTTTACCAGCTTTATGTTCCAAGACTTTCCAGTTGGATAGTCTTGCTCCTGCAAGAAGCTACTCACCAATCTTTCAGCACCTCATGCTTTTTTACAACTCCATGTCTTTGCTCACTCTAATCCTCTGCTTAGAATACCTTTCTTCCTTCAGCTCATCCATACTTATCACTTAAGGCTCTGCTCAGATCCCACATTCTTACTGGGAAACCATGTTCTAAACCATTAAAGAAACCAGTAACTAACAGAAATTCTTGAGTTTGCAGGATAGCAGAAAAGAAACAACTTGCTGAAACACTGAAACTCCCTCTACTTATGAGATGAAACAATGGACTGAAATCAGTTGGAACCAATATGGCTGACTGGAGTTTGTACAGAATGAGCTTGCTGACATCACAGCCCAAATTTCCACCACATATTTCACACTAACTCCCCCTGAATTTGTACATGTGATCCATGAGGTATAACGAAGAGGTGTTACTGTACATGTCCAGGGACTTTCCAGACCTCCCTTTTACTTTCACTAACCAACTAATCTTAGAATTCACCCCTAAACCTTTTGAAATAAAATTACTGCCTTAAAGCTATCACAGGGAGACAGATTTGAGCTGGATTCCTGTCTCCCTGTTAGTCAACTTGACAATAAAAAATTTTCTTTTCTAAAAAACCCAGTATCACAGCATTGGCTTTTCGTACAAAAGGGGCAGTGAGCCCCTTTTCTTGGTAACAATTGTGACCCTCACTTTTGTCTTCAGGGATTTTTTTCCTCTCAAGTCCCAGACTATTTATTGTCAGCAGCACTCATTTAGTACGAGGACCAGTTTCATGGGCATGTGACTGGTATAGGGGCTCAGGGTTCTGTGCTCAGAAGGACCCCATGCTTGACTTTATGCTCTGCTGTTGTCATCTTGGTATTCCCTAAAATATTTTAACAAGAGGCCTCGCCTTTTCGTTTTGCACTAAGTCTCCCAAATTATGTCTCGGGTCCTGCTGGGCACATATCTTATATGGTCATATTCACTTTAAAGAGTGCTCGAAGATTGTTTTCCAAACTGGATTGTAAACTTTTTGCAGGCTTTTGTTGTTTTCTCAAACACTCTTGCCATGATTAGTACAGTTCTCTGGATATAGCAAATATGCAATAAATATCTGTTGATGGTATTTACCACATGAGACCAAGCCCTGACTTGTCCATTGTCCAGTTGGTTTGTTGCTAAGGAGACAGAAAGAACCCTATAGTTATCAGCTCTGAATCACATATTTTTCTTAAGGCAGCATGTTGTGATGAAAAAGCATTAACCTAAGAGTTCTGAAACTTGATAGTCTCCACGCTAATTTAAAGGGATGAGGGGCCATGGGTAAGTGATCCAGCAGGTTCACCCTTGCCTCTACTCCCCACTCCTGCCTCAGTATATGCATCTGTGAACAGGGAGAGATGAACTCAGATCAGCATTTGTAAAAATAAATAGACCTCAAGGAACCCCTGATCCATAAAATTATTCATGAAAAATATTTCATGGCCAACCAAGTTTGTTTGATGATGCTGTATACTCTCTACTTTCTTAGAAATTCACAAAGCATATTAGCATATTAAAGGCTCTGAGAAGCTAAAGAAAGCCATTTCAATGAAACCTGTGGTATCTCATTTTTAGGCAATGTAGACCCCTTTTCTCAGGTCATGACCATGACAATCTCACTGAAATAGAATTTCATAGAACACACTTTGAAAAACACTACACTGTTTAATTTAGTATTCTAAGATTAAATGCATCAGTGATTCCGGATAACAAGCTGACCCTGGACTGGCTGGTCAGTGCTTTCTCTCTGCCCAAGTTACAGGAGAAATGTCTGGGTGGGTTGCTAAGTTGCTGTGTCAGCCCACCCAGGGTTGCTACATTATTTGATCACCAGTATTGTACACCCCTGTGTGCCTGCACCCCCAAAACTGGCTTGTTTTCATGTATACTTTTTAGTTCTTTGCACAATAAAGGTGGACTAAAATTAAAATGCACATTAAGAGAGTCTAAATAGGCCTATTCCCATTTGTTCTAACTATACTAAAGTACACTATTTAAAGATCTCCCCTCTCTAGAGATGCCAGATTTTTGTGAACAGTGAACCTATTAAATCTCACCTTCATTTCTGGTCTAATAGTTCATTTAAGAGGATTTGTTTAAAAACTTATAAATGTAACTTTCTCTAAAAACATGATTTTCATGTTTTCCTTCCCAGTTTCTTCTATTTGAGCATCACGCCTCCAGAGCCCTGAGGTTTGAGGACTGCTGTGCCCTTTTCGTTCAGCTTCCCACACTGGTTAGTCTTTTGTTTGTTCTGTTAGTGCTGTATTTTTCCTTTTCTCCATGGTGTCTTAGGAGCTCCTGAGATTCACAAATCCAGACCCCTGTGTGGAAAGCCTGTGTTGGAGTTCTCTTTCTTCCCACAGGACTCTCGCTGCCAAGAATTCTAGGGGAGCCCTGATCGAGGGTGAGAAATATACAGGCACACCTTGCATTAGTGAGCTGTGCTTTCACATGCTTTGCAGATACTGCATTTTTTTTTTTTTTTTTGCAAATTGGAAGTTTGTGGCAATCCTGTGTTGAGCAAGTCTATCAGCATCATTTTCCAACACCATATGCTCACGTTGTGTTTCTGTGCCACATTCTGATAATTCTCACAATATTTCAAACATTTTCATTTTTATTATATCTGTTATAGTGATCTGTAACCAGTGACCTTGATGTTACTAATGTAATTGTTTTCGGGAACCATAAACCTCGACCATATGTAAGAACTTAATCCATGAATGTTTTGTGTGTTGGTGAACTTAATCCGTGAATGTTGTTTGTATTCTGACTGCTCTGATGACTCTCATTGTTCTCCATTTCCTCAGGTCTTCTCCCTATTCCCTGAGATACAACAATACTGAAATTAGGTCAATTAATAACCCTACAGTGGCTGCTACATGTTCAAGTGAAAGGAAGAGTTGCACATCTCTTACTTGAAATCAAAAGATAGAAATGACTAAGCTTTGTGAGTAAGGCAGGTCTAAAGACAAGACTGGCTGAAAGTTAGACTTCTTGTGCCAGTTAGCCAAATTGTGAATGCAAAGGAAAAGCTCTTGAAGAAAATTAAAAGTGCTAATTCAGTGAACACATGAACGATAAGAAAGTGAAACAGTTTTATTGTTGATATGGAGAAAGTTTGAGTGGTCTGGATAGAAGACCAAACCAGCTGCAACTTTCCTTTAAGTGAGAGAGTAAGACGCTGAGAAGAAAACGTTGGGGCTAGCAGAGGTTGGCTCATGAGGTAAAGCAGCTGTCTTCATAACACAAAATAGCAAAATGAAGCAACAAGTGCTGATGTAGAAGCTGCATCAATTTATCTAGATGATCTAGCTAAGATTATTGATGAAAGTGGCTACAATAAACAACAGATTTTCAAAATAAACAAAACATCCTTCTATTGGAAGAAGACTATCAAGGACTTTCATAGCTAGAGAGAAGTCAATGCTTGGCTGGAAAGTTTCAAAAAACAGGCTGATCATCTAATTATGGGCTAATGCAGCTGGTGACTTTAAGTTGACACCAATGTTCAATTATTCAGAAAGTTCTAAGTTTCTTAAGAATTATGCTAAATCTACTCTGTGTTCTATAAATGGAGTAGCAAAACACGGACAACAGTACATCTGTTTACAGCATGGTTTACTGAATATTTTAAGCCCATTGTTAAGACCTACCGCTCAGAAAAACATATTTCTTTCAAAATATTGCTGCTCAATGACTATGCATCTGTTCACCCAAGAGCTCTGATGGAGATGTACAAGGAGATTAAAGTTGTTTTCATGCCTGCTAACCCAATATCCATTCTTCAGTCCATGGATCAAGAAGTAATTTTGATTTTCAATTATTATTATTATTATTACTTTGGAGACAGAGTCTCACTCTGTCACCCAGGCTAGAGTGCAGTGGTGCAATAATAGCTCATTGCAGCCTTGATCTCCTGCCTCAGTCTCTTGTGCTGGGGTGATCGATGGGTGCCATCAGCCTGGCTATTTGTTTTAAAATAGAGATTGAGTCTTACTATGTTGCCCAGGTTAAGTCTTATTATTTAAGAAATATATTTTGTTTGGAAGGCTGAGGCAGGAGGATTGCTTGAGCACCATAGTGAAACCCGGTTTCTACAAAAATAAAAAAAAAAAAAATAGCCAGCCACCTGCAGTTCCAGTTACTTGGGAGGCTGAGGCAGAAGAATCACCTGAGCCCAGAAGGTCTAGGCTGTGGTGAGCTCTGATGGTGTCACTACACTTCAGCTTGGGCAACAGAATGAGACTGACTCAAAACAACAACAAAATTTTTAAGGCTAAAGCTGCCATAGATAGTTATTCCTCTGACTAATCTGGGCAAAGAAAATTGAAAACCTTCTGGATGTAATTCATCATTCTAAATGCCATTAAGAACATTTGTGATTCATGGAGGGAGGTCTAAACATCATTAACAGGAGTCAGGACGAAGTTGATTCCATCCTCATGGATGACTTTGAGGGGTTCAAGATTTCAGCAGAAGAAGTCACTGAAGATAGGGTGGAAATAGCAAGAGAACTAGAATTAGAAGTGTAGCTTGAAGATGGGATTGTGTTACTGCTATCTCATGATAAAACACAGATGAGATGTTGTTTCTTATGGTTGAGCAAAGAAAGCGGTTTCTTGAAATGGAATTTACTCCTCATAAAGATGCTATGAACATTGTTGAAATGGCAACAAAGGATTTAGAATATTACATAAGCTTAGTTGATATAGCAGCAGCAGGGTTTGAGGGGATTGGCTCCAAATTTGCAAGAAATTCTGCCATAGGTAAAATGCTATCTAGAAGCATCACATGCTACAGAGAAATCTTTCATGCAAGGAAGAGTCAATCAGTGTAGAACCGTTTATTGTTGTTTTATTTTAAGAAATTGTTGCAGACACCCCCAACCTTCAGCAGCCATCACCCTAGCCAGTCAGCAATCAACAACATAGAGGTAAGACCCTCCACCAGCAAAAAGATAACAACTCGCTGAAGACTCAGATGACTTTCATTTTTTAGAAATAAAGAATTTTAAAATTAAGGTATATACATTTTTAGACATAATTAGCATTTAATAGATTGTAGTATAGTATAAACATAAATTTTATATGCACTAGGAAGCCAGAACATTTGTGTGGCTCACCTTATTGTGATATTCACTTTATTGAGGAAATCTGGAACTGAACCCTTTACATGCTTAGAAAAATGACTAGCACAGAGAAAGCCCTCAATCAATTAAAGCTGTTATTATAGCAGCTTTATTATTTCTCCTACTCACTGTAGATTTAAGGCAATAGTTAACTGCAATAATCATTTACTGGAAAATTTCACAAGACCTAAAGTTGATGACATAGGTTGAATCTGACAACTGGGAAATGCATTCTAACTCTTCATGCCATTGTAAGCCTTGCATTCAACCTTGCTCAAATTAAAATCGGCTCTAATGCATGGCTCCTGCTGGGCAATGTTTTATGTCACACTGGGGTAGACCAAGAAAAAAATCCCACATAGTCAAGCACAGTTAAAAGGAGTACTCACATAAGATAGATGATTAAATGTAATCGGATGATCCCAAATACCCAGAGCTATGTGGAAAGGGTGGGCCAGGCAGGAGACAGAATCTGTGCACAGATGTGGAGGGGGTAGGAGGAAGAGGAGAAGGGGCAGATGTTGATGAAAAACAAGTTCTGAGTCAGCTGGCAGTTGACGGACAAATGCAGGGCAGAGAACAGAATATTAAATGCTCACGTATAAAAGTTTTAAACTCTGCCTGCTTATATCTCTACTCCACCCTCATCAAAGAGGACAAAAGGAAAGGTTGCCAAAAGGATAAAAATGTGATTGATTTTAATTGTCAAGAGTTTGGTTTTACAGCAGAAAAATGAGAATGGCAACTTCGAGTTAATTTGTATCTGAGTCCAAAATGGCCAGGAATGAAATGAAAGATGCAGACTCTGCCAACTTGAGTGTCAATCTCAAGAAAAGAAGAATCCTCTCCAAATGCTTAATTCTTACATAGGCTAGAAAGTGTTTTGTTGTTTTGCAGAGAGAAGAGCAGCAACAGGATCTATTTTTCCCCTTCTCCACCCCCAATATTATCTTTATCAGAAAGGTAGAAATGTTACCTATCCTTAGGTTGCCATCACATAAAAAATATCTATAAAGCTGTTAGCACAGTGCCTGGCACATAAATACTAGCCTTTTGGAAAAGATTTCTTCCCTCATCTCTCCTACCATTTCTCTGACCCTCTGGGGAGTTTAACCTACTGTTAAATTTACAACCAACAGAAGAATGCAGACTTCCACAAAAGCAGTCCATATGGGAGATCCCATATGGCTTGAAATCACTGATGACTTGAACGTTTTCTCACCAGCGTATATATTTTATTTAAGCCTACTGCCTTTTCTCCAACCAACCCAAGATTACTCTCCTCCAAGGACAGTTTCCATTGATTAGCTGGTGAGTGTGACTATTCACCTGCCTTCTCTGTAAGAGAATGGTTAGAGTGCTCAGCACTTTTTCATGGTTTTCCTGTTCATGAATTTATGGTGGATCATAAGATAAGTTTATATTTTAATCTCTTTGTTTTACTTACTCCATACTTTAACAACTATGTTAATCCATTTAGCTTTTTAAAAGTACAACTTTGTTGATATATTTGAGCAGAAGGAGAGAAACCTGTTTATTCGTCTTCTCATCACGTGGTTTAGAAGCTGAGCACCAAGCAGCCACCTGTCTATATCAGAGTGCTGTCCCTTCTAGGTGGATCTGCAGGGATCAGCTCCATGTAATGGCAAAATCAAGAGGTTTCAATTCACCAGCTCCTACTGAGAATGAGATTACACAAATCACAAGGAACTGACTGGTCCTTAGTAAAGGAGCTAAACTGGCTGTGAAATAGAGAAATGAACTCCAGTGCTTCCCATGTCTTCCTCTGAGTGGACAACTCTGGTCTTCTCTGTATTATGAAGGAAAACTAGCTATTCTTTGAGATGTGTAAGTAAGGAATAAACTGCTTTGGTTCTTCATGTGAATAATAGGAAATAATTTGCAATTTATCCTTCCTCTGAATTTACCATGCCTAAAGTGAAGAAAATTTCACATTTCACAATGATGATCCATTTCAAAAGGAAATAATATCCACATAAATGATTATGTAGGTAAAGAATGAACATTTTAAAAAGATCAACCTACTTTTCTACAAAAAACAAAGACAAAGCATAATCCTCAAGAAGAGAAATCAACACTTGAATATATGTATATATGTCTGCCTAAGGAAGGGAGTAATAAGAAATGAAGAAAATAAAGATAACGTGCTCTAAAATTTGGATTACAAAGTCACCAAATCTCAATCATTCAAATAGAATTCACAAAATTTAGATTCTATCAATTATATCAGTTAATAACAAGAAAATATAATTTGATGGTGGAGAAGTGCATTTTCTTAAGAAAAATTTAAAAAGTAAACTATGCTCAAGTTAAAATCACTAAGCAGCAGAATTTACATATACTCAATATTGTTATAAAGACAATTTTATGTATTTATTATGAGATACAGCTGAAAATTATTGGGCAGACATTCATTGATCATCTCTTTTTTTTTGAGTTGGAGTCTCTCACTCTCACCCAGGCTGGAGTGCAGTGGCATGCTCACAGCCACCACAGCCTTGACCGGCTGTGCTCAGGGGATCCTTCTGCCTCAGCCTTCCAAGTAGCTGGAACTACAGGCACGCGTTACCATGCCTGGCTAATTTTTTGATGTATTGTAGAGACAAGGTCTCGTCAAGTTGCCTGGACTGGTCTTGAACCTGTGGGCTCAGGCAATCCTCTCACCTTGGCCTCCCAAAGTGTTGGTGTGAGTCACCATGCCCAGCCTATTGATTATCTCTTTGTAAGTACAAAAAAGCAAAAGACTAACTGAAAGTTTTCTTTTATTCGTTGAAAGTTTTCTTAAGTTAGATTAGTTTCTCCTAAATAATATAAATTAAGGAGACTTTATACTATTATTGTCTTACTTCTTGTTTTTCAAGTAAGCCAAAGTTGTTATAATCAATATTTTTCATGTGTGCATTTGAAGTGCCATCAAACAGGAGACACAGAATCAAAATTTATATTTTTCATATCAAAATTAGTATTGGAAAGAGCAGGCTTTAAAGATTTAATATGGAAACTCAATTCTGGACTCAAGTCTACTTTTCTACCAAACGGAAGCAATATAGTATTTACCTCGTAGGGTCACTGTGAGGTTTAAAGTAAAGAATTCATTTATACGACTTAGAAGGGTACCTGAGAGAGTCGGGAAAATGGCAGCTAAGCCAGTCAGACTATGCAAGTCCTGGTGTGAGTGAGCGAGTGTATGAAAAATTTTGTGTCCATGCTGGTGAGCGAGTGGGCGTGTGAGTGGCAGACTGAGTGAGGGCTAGGGAGCTAGCGGCCAGGGCTCTCCTAGTGCAGTGACTGGTGCCACAGATGCTGGGTTTGGACCCTAGCGATTCCCGGGATGCAGAAGCTGAGCACCATTTTAAAAAAAAATCAATAAACTGCTTCCTGGGAAGAAAATGCTAGGAGAGACTGACTAAGTCGGGGCTCGTGAGCAAGTGGCCAGGACCCTGGTGCAACAGCTGGTGCTGCAGCTTCTCTGCTTGGTTCCTGGCTCTTCCCAGGTTGTAGAAGCCAAAGTCCATTTTTAAAAAACAGACAAGTTTTCCTGTGAAGAAGTGGCAGGGAGAGACTACACCCCAGTGCCTCATGACAGCAGCAGGAGAGACTGCTGGTTCCAGGCTTTGCCTCACCACTTCAGTGCCTGGCAGGGCACTGGCAGTGGGGGCTACAGAGGAAGTCTAGAGGCGGAGTCCCACAGAGAAGGACAGGAGAGACACCCTGTTGACATCTTGAAGGCAGGGCGTGAAGGTGTTCTGGCATGCTCTCCACAGAGCAGCAGACCTGATCTCTGTGGCTAGTGGACCAACTGCTCAGGGATTGATCATGACCCAGAGGGACTATCCTGAAAGCACAAATTTCGGAGGGTTTTGACAAGTGTTGAGTCCCAGGCACCTTACCCCCTTCCCTGATCCAGCCATGAGACAAAGGGTGTGGCCAGAAAAGGATGAGGAAGGACACCAAATAGATCAGTGGTGAGTCCAAGACTGACCCAAACCCCCTCTGCCCAGCAATCCTCTGAATGTCAGACCCACACAGCTGGGCCACGACTGAGAGGGACAAACCCAGGTGGAGCCTGGACATCAGTCACAATAGGAGAACTCCATTCCAGGGTAGGCCTGGCTGGGGCAGCCCCCACGAGTACATACCTGGGGAAGTGACAGTCCCACACCTCCCCACTGGAGGAGATCTCCCTAACCATACAACAATGGGAGGGGAGAACTGCAGCCTCACCCACCTCCACTGTCCCTCTCCTTCCCTGCTGCAGACACTGAGAAGAGAGTGAAAGAGGTGACTCTGAGGGAAGGCTTTAAAAAAAAA
>CAUYQG010077728.1:0-11260 GCA_963574415.1 Tarsius wallacei | reverse complement strand
TTCAAATTTCTCCAATTAGTCGCCAATCAGAAGAAATAAAATCTTACAAGCGATTATCTACCTGCACATGATATTTAAGATCTCTTACTATAATTCCCTGGCAAGGCCAGTGAGTTCCCTGACAAACATTAAATCGAGCACCTTCTGATTTTTTACAATTTTCCCAACTACAAAGTTTAATCAAGTGATTGCATGATCTAATACCAGGAGGCCAGGGACTGGAAACCTAGGGAGAAATTCAAATGAAAGGAAAGTGATTTTTTCATAAATTCCCTCTTGCCTTTTTGCAAGGGGTAGTGGAGGCATGAGTGGAATTTTGCTTTCCATCCTCAGACTGTACAGAACTTTTTGCTGCACTAATAACAAAAGTAGAAGCAGCAAGGGTCTCAGCTGCCCATGTTCACTTTGCGACCCGGGGTCTTCAGCCCCCTGAACTTTGTCAGCAGGCAGGCCTCCACGGCTGGCTCCCAACAGGTTTAAGGTCAAAAATAGAGATATTGAAAGAGAAGATATAACTAATAGACTTTCTGGGTTTTTCTTTTCCTTCCTTTTTCCCTCCCTTCCTTCCTTCTCTGCTTCTCTCCCGCCCCTCCCTGTCTTCCTGCCTTCTTCTCTTCATTTCTTTCTTTTCTTTCTTTCTTTTGAAAAACTGTGCACTATTGTCCAGTGGACTTTCAGAAAAAAATCTAGTTGAATCACTAACATTATTGTTAAAGGGAGCTTTGTTTTGGGGGAGCTTAAAAAAGAGGATGGCATAAGAGTTAGAAACATGAAGAAACAAAGTATATATTTTCAATTTTTAAAAGTTCAGTTTATTCTTTCAGTTGCAAAAAAAAGTTAAGGAAATATCTTTACAATATTAGCTTGAAGGGGCACAGAATGAGAAGCTTATCTAGAGTTCACAGGTATCTTAATACCATCCTGACAGTACCTCTTACTTTTTGTACATTGCATGATACTTTATCCATCCCATACTCGATATGGCTAAAGAATGAGGGGTTTTCATGGTGGCACTGCCTGCTGATCAGTTTGATGGCACTGTTATTTCTGTTAAACAGAGTTTATGTGACTTTTACAATATTTTAATAGTACTTTGCCCTTATTATTTTACAAAAATGAGTAGGAACCAGAAACTGAAAGTGTTGCTACTTTTGAAAAGTATAGATCCACCAACTTATATACTGGAGAAATGAGATCTGGGAAATAGGGAATCCAATATAAGGACATGGCAAAATGAAGTCCCCAGTCATCAGCTGTGCCTTAAGACCAGTGAAGATTGGAGCAGGGACCTGGCGGTCCAGAGTGGGGGTCTTTAAGGAAAAAGTAGACTTGATTGACTAATTAATGTGCCTGGCATTTGGAAAATACCTATTGCTAGAAGTACTATATATGGGTAGAAAAAATTAAAGATTATGGACATTGAAAAGCAAACAAATGAAAAAATGAGGCAGTGGTTAGCTTTAGGAAAAATAAAAAGTTGTAAAACAAACAAATAAAAACCATGATCATAATACATCACTTATCTCAATAGTAAACAATAATTACATAGTTTTACTTATACTATTGATTTGCTCCCAAAGTGTGATCTGACTCTAACGAGTGAATAAAATTGAAGAAATAGAGTTAGAACTTTATCCTCCATAAAAAAGAAATTAATAGATTTCTAAATGGTAAAACAAGAAATAACAATATTAGCATATTATTTAGAAATATGTCAAAATAAATAGATAAAAAATGAAGAATTGACTATTATGACATTTTGGGGGATTCGTGAATGGTGAAGGAGGAACTATTATTTTTCATAATTAGCCTTTTATCACTATTTAATCGTTTTTAACTGTACGTGTATTATTTGGATAAAATTAAATTAACTCATTAGACAATCCTTTTTTTTTTTTTTTAAGTAGGGACCAGGCACTGTGGCTCATGCCGATAATCCCAGCACCTTGGGAGGCTAGGGCAGGAAGATTGCTTGAGACCATGAACTCGAGACCAGCCTGAGCAACATAGCAAGAACTCATCTCTATTTAAAAAATCAGAAAATTAGCTGGGCATGGCAGTGCATACCTGTAGTCCTAGCTACTTGCGAGGCTAAGGCAAGAGGATCACCTGAACTCAGGAGGCTGAGGCTGCGGTGAGCTGTGATGTCTTGTGTCACTATACTCCAGCCTGGGTGACAGAGTGAGAGCCTGGCTCAAAATTAATAAAATAAAATGGGGGGACACATAACACCAATAAAGGTACCCAAACTTTACCTGCACAATGACCACTTATGTACAATCCTGAATTGTACCCCACATCTTTAAAATAAAAATAATAATTAAATAAAAGAAAAATAGAAGTAGGGACTGCTTATGTCTTTCATGTGTATTTTAAGAAGCTTAAGCTATTACATGCTATTTTTCTCCCCTTTGACATGTAAAATACATGATATTAACAGATAGATTGGCTGAAGTTCCAAAGATAATGCTTTTACTGCCAGCAGTCAGGTAGTAAATGTTTCAAGTCCTACCTGCGGTGAGGTGTACAGTAGAGGAGCTCACCTGCTGGTAGTTAGTTTCCATTTCTGCTACTGCCTGGGGACTGTAGTCCTTGTGTTCTGACTCTGGCCCCTCTGTTAGCTCCAAAGTCCAGTATTTTTCTTCAGTCTTGGCTTGGCTCGGCTCTATGAAAGTCTATATCCTTCCCCATTCAGTGTAAGCTAAGTTTAACTTCTCGTCTTTCTGGAAACCTAGTCTCCTTTCCAATTTTTCTAAACTCCACTTTTTAAAGAAAAAGAATGCTTTATTAATTCACCCAACAAAAGCATTTTGAAGACACTGCTGTGGGTCAAATCTTGTGTCACACCTGGAGATACAGAAGAACACACTCCGTTCTAGCAAAGGAGACAACGTTTTGTAAATTACAGTCTGAATTTTTTTTTTAAGGGATTAGGGTGCCACTAACCCTCTTCTCTCCTAGGAACATGAAAAATCACTCGTCAAATGAAAAGGAGTGGGAGTCTTCAAGGAAAAAGTAGATTTGATTGAATAATAGATGTGTCTGGCATTTTGGAAAATATCTATTGCTAGAAGTACCATAGATAGAAAAAATTAAAGATTATGAACACTGAAAATAAAACAAATGAAAAAATGAGGCAGTGGTTAACTTGAGGAAAAATAAAAATTTGTAAAATAAACAAAAACGATGTCGGGTTTGGTGGTTCAGCCTGTGATCCCAGCACTTTGGGAGGCCGAGGCGAGTGGATTGCCTGAGCCTGCGGGTTCGAGACCAGCCTGGGCAACTTGGCAAGACCTCCTCTCTACAATAAAATTAAAAAATTAGACAGGCGTGGTAACACGCACCTGTAGTTCCAGCTCCTTGGAAAACAGGCGGGAAGATCACCAGAGCCCAGCAGGTCAACCCTGGGGTAGCCGTGAGTGTTGCCACTGCACTTCAACCTGGGCGACAGAGTGGGACTCCGACTCAAAAAAAAAATCGTAATATATCACTTATCTCAATAGTAAACAATAATGACATAATTATACTATTGATTTACCCCTAAAGTGTGATCTTAATTCAAGAAGTGACCATACATCCCTCACAGCATGAGGCCATGATGAACTGCAGTGGTAGAGACTGAATTTTGAGTCTGCCTGAGGCTGCAGTGGGGATTCCTACTTCATACTCTGGTTAGCACATCTTGGTACCTGCATCTTCAGGCATAATGCCATGAAGACACGGCAGGGCCTTCAGAACAGACCCCGAGCAGCAGGTGAAGGGCAAGGCCTTGCCTCCTCCTGAAGCATGGTTTTCAGGCCCTACCTACATGTGCTCTCCACCCCTCCAGGAAGGAGAAATCAAGCCTGTGGACCTGGGTTCGGAAGCGAATGACAAGACAAACAGTCATGAGCGCTGACCTTTGGCCCTCAACATAGGAAGATCCCACTGGTTAAATTGGCAGAATGGATGTCCCCAACTATAAACAAGTATCTCAGTCACTCCTATGAGGAGGAACAATAAAAAGGTGGCTCGAGAGAGGGCAGAAGTGTAGCATAGGTTCCCTCTTCTTTGGCCTAAGACAAACACATGAGGAAAAGGTGAAAGAAGATCCATCTCTCCTTAACAGTCTTCCTTATCTTCTTTCTTCTTTTCTTAAAAATAATTAGAAGCGGTGGCACAATCACGGCTCACCACAGCCTCCAATTCCTGGGCTCAGACGATCCTTCCACCTCAGACTCCCGAGTAGCTGGAACTACCGGTGTACACCACCATGTCTGGCTACTTTTTTGATTTTTTTTGTAGAGACAAGGTCTTGCTCTCGCGATGTTACCCATGCTGGGCTCAAATTCCTTACTTCAAGCAATCCTTCTGCCTCAGCCTCCCAAAGTTCTGGTATTACAGTTGTGAACTAACAGAAGTAAATTAATTATAATGACAACAACAACAAGGTTGTCTACACGCCAGGCACTGTGCTACATACTTTATAGATTTTTTAACTCAGTTATCTCAACTATCCAAAATATCTTGAGGTTTCAAGGTATTTGGACTCCAAAATATCTTGAGGTCAGTTCTCCTTGATATATGCATTTTATGGGTGGCTATATTAATGTTTAACAAAGATACTTCGTTGGTATTTTCATATGTTTAATGAATAACAGGAAATGTGTTTAATTAAGGTCTAGTTGAACACCAAGCCACTTCTATTTCTTTTGTTTTCTTTTTCTTTTTCTTTTTTTTTGAGTTGGAGTCTCACTCCATTGCCCAGGCTGGAGTGCAGTGGCATGCTCACGGGCACCCCAGCATCGACCTGCTGGGCTCTGGTGATCCTTCCTCTTCAGCTTTCCAAGTAGCCAGAACTACAGTAGCACGCTATCACACACAGCTAATTTTTTGAGTTATTGTAAAGACAAGGTCTCACCAAGTTGCCCAGGCTGGTCTTGAACCCTTGGGCTCAGGCAATCCTCTGCCTTGGCCTCCCAAAGTTCTGGAATTACAGGCTTAAGCCACGGCTCAAGAACTTTGGCAGCTGAGGCAGGGGGATTGCTTGAAGTAAGGAATTTGAGCCCAGCATGGGTAACATCGCGAGAGCAAGACCTTGTCTCTACAAAAAAATCAAAAAAGTAGCCAGACATGGTGGTGTACACCTGTAGTTCCAACTACTCGGGAGTCTGAGGTGGAAGGATCGTCTGAGCCCAGGAATTGGAGGCTGTGGTGAGCCATGATTGTGCCACTGCACGCCAGTCTGGGCAACAGAGTGAGACTCCAACTTGAAAAAAAAATTACATTTGTTTAGCCTTTTATAGTAATTATCTTGTTTGATTTTTACAACACCCTGTGAAGGAAGTAAGACAAAGCATATTACTCCCTTTAAAAAAGAAGTTTTGGCCAGGTACAGTGACTCAAGTCTATAATCCCAGCACTTTGGGAGGCCAAGATAAGAGGATGACCTGAGCTCAGGGGTTTGAGACCAGCCTAGGCAACTTGGTGAGACCTTGTCTCTACAATAAAAAATGAAAAAAATTAGCTGGGTGTGGTAGTGCACACCTGTAGTTTTGGCTACTTGGAAGGCTGAAGTGGAAGGATTGCCTGAGCCCAACTGGTCAACGTTGAGGTGACTGTGAACGTGCTGCTGCACTCCAGCCTGGGCAACAGAGTGAGACTCCAACTCTAAATAAATAGGAAGTTTTTCAGAAACCTAGGTTAACAATTCAAATTTTCTTATTTCTAGTTCAAACCCATTTCTGCTATGCCAGGCATGGCTAGCTGCCTGGTTTTCATTATCCAGTAATATAAAGGTTGGGTGTCTAATCTTCTCCTTGAGAACTTTCAGATGATGACAAGGTAGAAATCTGGAATTCTCCTACTCTACTAGAAAAAGAATCTCTTGGCTTGAATTATAGACAGTGTTTGGCTTTGTAGTCTCCTGGGTAAATTCACACGTATATTATGCAACTCATAAATCTTTTTGCTTTTCGAACAAAGAAAAATGTTCACATGCTGATTGCTTTATTCCTCATGAGTCATTATTAGTGAATGAGAAGGGATTGAACTGGATGTCATTCCCAATCCCATTACTGCTAGAGGTTGATTTAGCTTGTTTCGCTAGATAGGTGGGTATCACCAGCCTCCTTCTCTTCTTAAGCATGTCTTTTATCTTTATAAGATGAAATGCTTACAGTATGTGTATATATATATATATATATGAAAAAGGTGTATGTGTATATATATGTATATATATAATATATCAATAAATAATTGAGACCATGTTCTCTGCACATTGTTCTGTAACCTGCTGTCTTTGCTTAACAACATATCATAAGTATTTTCCCATGTCATTTGAATTAGGTTTGCATTCCACTGTAAAACTTGACATATTGAGGCATAAACAAGTAAGGGGGTTAAGTCTTGCACAAAATAAAAAATCCAGAGGTAGGCATTCAAGGTTGGTTTGATCCCTCCACAATGCCTTCCAGGACTCAGGCTTCTTCCAGGTCTCTATTCTGCTATCCTTAGCATGTGGTTGTAAATCTTGTACTTGTTACCTCATTGTCACAAGATGACTGTTCCACCCTTCAATGCATCTGTATTCCAGGTAAAAAGAAGGGAAACCACAAAAAAGCACAAAGATGCATGTCAGCTTAGAAAGTTCTGATTAAAGAATCGCCCTAGAATCCCCTTCAAAAAGTTCCACTTACATCTCATTGACCAGAACTGTGTCATATGACTGCCAAAGTCACAAGGGAAGCTGGGTGTCACTGTTGTGTCGCTCATGAAGCAGATGCTTGAGATGTAGTTAGTTGTGCAAAATGTTTAATTGGGGGTGACACCTGTGAAAGAAGCAGGAAGTAGAATTGGGCAAGGGGAGTCATTGCCTGATGCAGACCTGACAAAATCTCTGCCAGCTCAATGTGCAGCTCCAAAGCAAAGATCACCAGTTGGGCAAGTCCTGTGTTGTCTGGAAACTGGTAGGTCTTTGCACTGCTATCTTGCTTAATCATTGGCTGGGCACTGTCCCAGGAAGAACATGACCTCAGCTTGAAAGTTACCAGGAGTTAATAAGTTATCTGAGCAGCAAATCTCTATATATGCCACCTTTCACCTTGGAAAACGTAATTTAAGTTGGGCACACTGCCACCAATCAGAAATTTGGAGTTCTGTTAAAAAGAAGAAAGGGTGTTGTGTAGGCTACTCTTGCATCTGATATTCTGTGTTAAGCTTCCTACTCAGGAGACAAGAAGAGTCTTGCTATAGAAAGAGGGACTGTTTGTTGACTAACGTTCTTTTAGAAGTTGTGTCTCATGGTGGAAGAGTGTCAAGAAACAGAAATACCATCTTCATTAGAGAGCACCCTGATTGTCCATTTTTCCATGGCATCAAATTGCCTCTCCTGTTGAGTATTTCAAAAAGAAATGGGACTAGCTCATAAATGAAATGACAGACATGGGTAATGGTAGAAATAAGTGAATGGGGATGTTGCCTTTTGTCCTTCCTCTTAAATTTTGTGCTTCTCTAGAAGTTGCTAGTTTAAGTGTTGGGATTACAGGCATGAGCCACCGCACCTGGCTATTTTTCCATTTATATTTCACTTTTTTCTTTTTATTGTTATTATTGTTTTATTCTTCTTTTTCATTCAATTTCACATCCAGGAAAGACCTAAGGATGGTCAAGTTCATCTATAATGTTGCCAAATAAATCTTCCTAAAATGGCAAAAAAAAAAAAAAAGTCATTAGTATAATTAAGGTTTTTCCTTTTAGGCTTAAAAAGATTTGGCTCATTGATATTTGGTTATAAACTGGGGAGAGACCAGTTTCAATCTTCTCTCCAGAGGCTGAATAACACAGAGGCTCTTTGGATGATGCAAAGTCTCATTCAAAAAGGGAGTTCTCTAGGGAAAACTGAAACATGTAGAGTAAGTTATATTGCAGCTATAGGTTTGATCATTTAGGATGTTTATTGTTCTCTATCCTGCTGAAGTAGTTTCCGCTAATCTGAATATTACTAACGCTATCGAGAAAAATTTCCTGTCTCTGGCAGCAGGGAAATGCATTTAGCTTTTGACAGATACCTGTAAGAGTAATTAGAAAGGATACCCTGAGTCTTTCCTGCTCTAATATCTGGGCCTTTACTTTCAGCTTGGAGCTGGTAGTGTTGATTAATTCTAGAAGAGTCAGTGATGTGCATACAAATAATGCCTCAAAATATGGAAATATGACATAATGGAGACTACATCTGGGTCTTAGCTAATCTTAAAATACTGGTGAACAATTTATTCTTCTAATTAACTAAAGTTTGCTATTTAGCCTCCATTTCAGCTCCTAACTCACAGAGAGAGACAGCATGATCAGTTTTAATCTAGCAGTGAGGAATTAAAAGCTTTTCAATAATATTTTTAATTTTAAAAAAGACACATTTACTGTAGAAAACACAGACAGGTGCCAGGATGATTAAAATGATCCCGAATTTCACCAACTAGATGTAACTAACATTATAAAGTATATTCCTTCAATCTTTCATAATATTTATACATGATGTTTTATATAGATAGCATGTATAAAATTTGTATAAAATGTATATGTGTGTGTGTGTGTGTGTGTGTGTGTTTCATACACAGACAAATAATTAATTGGGACCACACTCTGCATTCTGTTGTAATGCCTAGCAAGATACTTTAAACATTTTTTCATATCATTAAGTTTTCCTCTTCGACACACTTTTCACAGGCTGCATATTGTTCTGTTGAATCCATGTACCAATTCATTCAACAAATCCCTTACTACTGAACATTTCGATTCTTTTGGGATTTTATTATTATAAATAACTCTGTGATGAATAGCTCTGTGACTCTCTCACACTCCTGATTGTTTTTTAAGGGTAAGTACTCCTAGAAGAGGATGAATGACATATTTCAATATCCTTTGTTTCTGCCTGCCCAGAATTCCTTCCCTTTTTCAGATGAGAGAATTAAACTCTCACCCCACTCTCCCATTTCCTTTTATGCACTGCCTTTCCTTCACATGGTGGAACTTTTTACCACATAGTTGGGATTGATTAAAGTACCCTGTATCCTACCACCGCAGACATAGTAACTGGCCCAGGAGTGGGCTTATGATCCAAGTAGGCATAATAAGAGGACATTTTTCTAAGTCTGACAATAATTCTTGGATAAAAACATCTCTTTCCTTCTGAAATTCTTAAATGACACCAAAGATCATTAAAGATTGAGACTGACGAGGGTCCTGTTGACACCAACATAGAAGAAAGCAGAGCTGAATAGTGGACAACAAGGGGAATACCGGATGACATCATTTGAGTTCCTGGTTCCAGCCATGACTGAAAAAGGATGCTCCCCTAGACTTGTCCGATTACTTGGCCTAATAAATTTCCCTTTTCAATTAAACTGATATGAGCTGGTTTTCTGTCTTTGGCAGTCCAGGCTCTGGACTAATATAGATATGCTTAAGGTTTTGATACATATTTCCGAAATGCCCCCAGAACAATATTGTCAAATATGCTTGTGGAATATGGAATTTTAAATTGAATTATTGATATTGCTGCAATGCCTCAGTGTAGAATTACAGTATAAACCACTCTATCTCTTATTCTCATATCCCCACCCCCTCCTAACTAAAGGAAAGTATCCCAATCAAATCATCATACTCATGTGAGTAAAGGTATGGATTGTGATGAATAGAGATCAAGCTAGGGGTATCCTATGTCCATACATCAAGCTGAGTAAAAGCCCTTCCTGGCTGGCGTGGTGGTTCAGACCTTTTACCCTAGCACTTTGGGAGGTGGAGGCAAGAGGATTGCCTGAGTCCAGAAGTTCAACACCAGCCTGGGCAACTTGGTGAGACCTCATCTCAACAATAAATCAAAAAATTAGCCTAGCATGGTAGCACACACCTGTAGTCCCAGCTGCTTGAAAGGCTGAGGCGGAAGGATTGCTTGAGCTTACCTAGCAAGTTGAGGCTGCAGGGACTGAGATCATGCCACCGCACTCCAGCCTCGGCAACAGAGTGAGACTCTGACTAAAAAGGTTTAAAAAGCCCTTGCTTTCAGGGAGAGGGGAAAAAAAGGTCAATGTACCCTGTAGCCAATTACATAATGGGTCTCTGTTATCTTTGCTTTCTTCTCACCCTCAGAAGTGAAAGTGAAGAGAAGTCTGAAGAAGGGTCATTCTAAGAAAGGGGTTAATTTATTCACGAATAAGTTGTTGACTTCCAGTCAGTGAGCAGATGCAGAGTATTTCAGGAAGAAACTACTGACTAGACTAGGTAGGACTAAAGTTTCTTAGCCAGATAAAAGAGGCAGGCCCCCAGGCAGCTGTGGGAGGAGATGGCTGGGGGAGGGGTGATTTTTATTACTTATTTATTTATTTATTAACTTTTAATTTTTTTATTTTAAAGATGTGGGGTACAATTCAGGGTTAGGTATACAAATGTTCATTATGTAGGGTACCTTGTTCATGAGATGTGTCCCCCCTTCCCCAAGCAGACTCTCACTGTAGCCACTCCTGCTTCCCCACCCCCCTCCCAGCAGGTTTCTGCTACTGCCAATCCTTTACTTACAGTATTATGATCTTTGTTCAAGGTCTGCTTATGAGTGAGAACATGATACCCAGCTTTTTGTTTCTGTGAAAGATCACTCAGTATTATAGACTCTAAATCCATCCAGGTTGCTGTGAAGTTCATGATTTTGTTCTTCTTTATGGCTGCGTAATATTCTATTGTGTATATGTATCACATTTTTTTTTCCAGTCCTCTTTTGATGGGCAACATGGTTGGTTCCATGTTCTTGCTACTGTAGAGTGATTGAGTTCTTCTGGGTATATTCCCAGTAGGGGGATTGCGGGGTTGTATGGAAGGATGATTTTTAGACCTTTTAGGAATTGCCACACTGTTTTCCACAAAGGCTGTACTAGTTTACACTCCCACAAACAGTGTAGAAAGTGTTCCCTTTTTGCTGCATCCTTTCCAGCACCTGTTGTTTTTTGAGTTATTGATTATAGCCATCCTGACTGGAGTTAAGTGGTATCTCAGTGTAGTTTTAATTTGCATTTCTTTGATGACTAGAAAAGCTGAGCATTTTTTCATGTATCTGTTGCCTGCTCCTATGTCTTCTTTTGAGAATTGCCTATTTATATCTTTTGCCAACTTTGTAATGGGGCTGTTTTTCTTTTTTTTGGCATGTTTGAGTTCCTTGTAGATCCTAAATGTTAGACCTTTGTCAGACATACAGTTGGCAAATATTTTGTTTTCTTTTCCTTTCTTTTTTTTT
>CAUYQG010077726.1:0-20876 GCA_963574415.1 Tarsius wallacei | reverse complement strand
ATAATTTTTTTAAAAGTCTTTTTGTAGAGATGGGCTCTCACTAGGTTGCCCAGGCTGGCCCCAAATTCCTGGTCTCAAGCGATCCTCCCACCTTGGTCTCCAAGAGTGCTGGAATTATAAGCATGGGCCACCATGCCTGACCACGTACAACTTTTTTAAATATCTAAGACAGACTCTAAACAGAAACCACAACATTCTCAGTCTCTCTAATTTTCAATTAATTATTAATTGTTGATATTTTTCTTTTTAGAGGCAAAATATCACACAGCTTGGGTGAAATGATGTTTGCAGATTCTTCCTAATGTCCTTGTGCTCAAATCCAATCAGCTGTCACCCCCAATCTGTTTCTAAGCTGGCTTGGGAACTGGCAATGGGAGATTCTGCTTAGGTCTGCTTGGGCCTCAGTATTTAGGTGCCAGATGTATTGGGGCTCCCAGGGCTTGGCTGATTCTCAGGGGCCAGGCCTGTTCTGGACTCTGACCAGCTGGTTAAGAGGAGTCAGGAAAGGGTCTCAGCCACCCAGCTGGGAAAAGAGAGGGCTTTTGGGAGACGGAGACAGGGAGCTGTCTGGCTAACTGTAGCTAGGGTGCAGCAGACAGGAGTGCAATGGGCTTGGAGGGCAGGCTTGGTGACCCCATGGGAGGTGTAAGGGATGGACCCACTACTGGTCAGACCTCCTGGGCTTGCAGCATTTGTGGTAGCTGCCAAGTGGCCATAGGCAGGTTCCTAGGGACAGGCAGAGGATGGGGGTGTGGCTGGCTGCGGATGGTCCGGGGACGGGGGCAGCAGAGAGGATTTCTTTGCCTTCTTCCGGCAGGTGTCAGCTTAAGCGCCCCCTCCCCACTGTTTCTCATGCAGTCCCTCAGCCGTCCTCCAAAATACACGCCATGAGTCTACATGGTGTTTTGATTCTGGAATCCAGAAAGCTCCGGAAACACAGTCTTTTTTTTTTTTTTCCTCGCTCGTTTTGCAGTAAAACCTGACCAGAGTTGATGTGAGGCTATTTTTAGTCCTTATTTATCCGACATAATGTGGGCATTCTGTGTTTTGCTGCAGGAACATCAATGGGTTGGGTTACGGGGTGCAATCTTAAACCCTGCTGGGAGCGTCAGTGGACCATACCACACGTGCCTTCCTTGAGTCTTGCGGTCTCTGGAAACCCACACCATACCCTGTACCAGAACATGTCTACGGGACCAATTCTAGTTCTGGGGCCACTCAGTTACACCAGACGTCGGCCCCTCCTAGGGCCCCCTTGGCTTTGTTTCTCAGGAGGAAGGGAGGGGAGCGAACCCAACACACCTGAGAGGGAGAGCCAGGATGCAGGAGGGAGGGGCCGGTGGGCATCCTCGAGTGGCTGTGGAGAGCCACAGCATCAAGTTCATTGTAGGCATCTGTTAGGAACTGAATGGTGTCCCCTCATCTCCCCAAATTCGTATGTCAAAGCCCTAACCTCCAGGACCTTAGAGCGTGACTGTATCTGGAGCCAGAGCCTCTATAGAGGTAATTATGCTACGATGAGGCCGTTAGGATGGGCTCTAATCCAATATGATTGGTATCCTTAAAGAGGAGGATGTAGAACACACACAGAGAGATGCCAGGGATGTGTGTGCACAGAAGAATGAGCATGTGAGGAAACAGCGAGAAGGCAGCTGCCTGCAAGTCAAGGAGAGAGGCCTCGGGGGAAACCAATCCTGCCGACATCCTGATCTTGGGCTTTCAGCCTCCAGAACTGTGAGAACATAAACTTCTGCCGTTTAAGTTGTCCAGTCTGTAGGATTTTGCCATGGCAGCCTGAGCAGACTGATAGGGCATCGCAAAGATCATCTGACTCAATTCCCTTCCCTCCCTGAGAAAGAAACTATAAAGCACCCACGAGTTTCAGGGTATAGTTTTGAGGTCAGCACAGGAAGGCTGTCCTCTTAAATAGACCAGACCTGCGGATGTAAATGCCGTCGGCCCTCTGTGATGAGACATTCTTTGTGCATGGCTGGCTCTGGCTTCTGAGGCTGGCTTGGCTTTGTGTCCAAATTCCATCGCTTGCTGGGGGCTCCTTGGCTTTGACTCTACACGTTTTAGTTGTGTCTCTTCTGCTGGACCTTGGCTGACTTTGGTGTTCTTTGGGCAGAGACGTGTGGTGGCTTTTCCTACCACCCATGATGACCTCCACATGCAGTGACGCTTCCAGAGGAAGAGACCAGGTAGTTCCCACCCTGCCCTGCAGGCCTTTCTTTGGTACCTCAGGAGGAGGGCATGGACTGGGATGACGCACAGGCCGATGCCCAAAACAGAGAGGGACCTTGAAAACTCCCCAAACTCCCTGATGCAATGGGAGGCAGAAAAATGCCATCCCCACTCGGCCCCCGTGCAAGGTGTCTACTTTAGAATCTCTGGGATTTGATTTGCAGCTGTCCCTTTACACGGCCAAAGGGACTTGCAGATGTGGTTGCGTTAGGCACCTTGAGATGGGGAGATTATTCTGGAGATTCTGAGCGGGGCCAACATGATCACAAGGGTCCTTCTGAGAGGGAGGCAGGAAAATGGAAGTCAGGAGAAGACAATGTGACCACGGAAGCAGAGAGAGATGGCAAGAGTGCTGGATTTGGCCATGGAGGGAGGGGCCACCAGTTGAGGCATGCAGCCTCTGGAGACCGGCATAGGCAAGGATGCGGCTTCTCCCCTGGAGTCTCCAGAGGGAACAGCCCTGCTGACACCTTGACTTTGGCCCACTGAGATGACGCTGGAATTCTGACTTCCGGAACTGTAAGAGAATACATTTGTGTGTACATGTATTTAGCTATTTTTATTGGGGTAAATTTTATGTACATAAAATAAACCATTTAAAAGTGCATGATTCAGCGGCATTGAGTACATTCGCAGGGCTGTGCAAACATCACGTCCTCCTGTTTCTCCATGAGCACCCAGTGGACTTGGCCCCTTTTCCGATATCTCCCTCAAAGGAAGTGCCCACCTCCCCTGTCCCCAGCTCTGTTTCTGTGGATGCATCTGTTTTCGGTATGTCATATAAACGGAGCCATACAATTGGTGGCCTTTTGAGTCTGGCTTCTCTCACTTAGCATCATGTTTTTGAAGTTCCTTCCCTTTTTATCACGTGTCAGGTCTTCCTTGCTTTTTTTGTTTTTTGTTTTTGAGTTGGAGTCTCATTCTGTCGCCCCGGCTGGAGTGTAGTGGCACGCTCACGGCCACCCCAGCCTTGACCTGCTGGGCTCTGGTGATCCTTCCGCCTCGGTCTTCCAAGTAACCAGAACTACAGGCACGTGCTACCATACCCAGCTAATTTTTAAAAATTTTATTGTAGAGAGGCGGTCTCGCCAAGTTGCCCGAGCTGGTCTCGAACGCACAGGCTCCAGGCGATACACTTGCCTCGGCCTCCCAAAGTGCTGGGGTTACAGGCTGAGCCACTGAGCCCGGTCTCCTCCTTGCTGTTTATGGCCAAATAATATTCCACGGTACGGACATGCCATATTTCATTTATCCATCAGCGGATGGACATCTGTGTTGCTTCTACCTTTTGGCTATTGCAAATAATGCTGCCATGAACATCTGGGTACAAGCATTTGTCTGCATACCTGTTTCCTTTTTCTTTTCTTTTTTACTTAATTTTATTATAAATATGTGGTCGCCCTAAGTATCTTGAGATGGGGAGGTTATTCTGGAGATTCTGAGCGGGGTCAACATGATCACAAGGGTCCTTCTGAGTGGGGGGCAGGAAAATGGTACATAAGTAATGAGCAGGTGAGGTTTGGGTGTCCACCTGCTTCTCACTTCCCCTGGTTTACAACCAGGTGCCCTTTGTGTTGCTATGTGTCCCCTTTCTTCCCTCCCCTGTCAGTGTCCCACGACGGCCAGTCCCTCCCTTGTGTTACTGGGATGAGCGTTCGGGTCCCACTTATGAGTGAGAACACGTGGCATTTGGTTCTTTGCTTCTGTGACAGGTCACTAAGGATGATTGTGAATACCTCTTTTCAATCCAGATCTGTGTTGTTAGAAGTCACGAGGTGTGTGGTTGGTTGTTACAGTGGCCATTAGGAAACTCATCCAGATATAAACCAACCCGAGAGCCCCCAAGCCCAGGAGAGTCAAAGACTTGAATGTGGGGTTGGACTCGGGTGCACTTCAGAGTGGATCGAGCCCACTCAAGCTTGGAGAGAACATTATTCCAACTGGCTGGCTCCCAGCTCCTCCTCGGAAGGCTGAGTCTGGGACCCAGAGAGAAAGGGACAAAGCCGAGGATGCTCCCTGCCGGCTTCGTCCCTCCCGTGTCCTCCGTCGGACTGACTCCACAGTAAGTCCTCGGCCCTCAGCTGGCTGCAGTCTCATGGGACTCTCCTTTGTGGCCAGAGTGTGATACACATGGCTTCTGGATCCCTTCTAATTAGGTCTGCAGAGTCCAGGGCCTGCCACCCACAAGGTCACAGATCTTGACCCGCCATGGCTTTCTCCAGTTCGTGACAGCCTACAGGATGTTCCAGCGCTTGGGTCCCGAAGCAGGGTTCCTCTGTCCGCCTCCATTCCAGCCTGTCTCGTCATTAAAACAGCCATCCTCCATGGAGCCGCACGTTCAGACCCGCCTTGCATTTATCAGCTGCATTAACCTATTTTTCATTCCAAAGCCACACAGCCCTTCCCACTGTTTCTGTCCTGTGTCACTCATCACCCAGAGCACACGCTTTGTCTTCCTGCTGGTTTTTGTTTAAATGTCTTAATCTCTTTTCCTCACGGGGTTTTTCCTCTCTTGGGGGAGAGGGGGGTGTGGTCCCACAGTCCATACGATTTTAAAGTTCTTTTTTGGAAGAGTGAAATTCTGTCATTTGCAGCAATGCGGGTGAGCTTGGAAGACATGGTATGAAATGAAATCAGCCAGGCACACAAAGACAAATACTGTGTGATCTCACTCACACGTGGGCGCTGGAAAAGTTGCTCTCACAGGAGTCGGGGGTAGCATGTGGTCCCCAGAGGCAGGGAAGGACAGGGGAGAGGACGGGATAGCCAGAGGTCAGTTAACAGATACGAAATACAGTCAGACAGGAGGCATGTACGGTAGTGTTCTACAGCACTGCAGGGTGACTGTCATCTAACAGCTTATCGACTGTTTCCAAGGAGCCAGGGGGCGGCCGGGGACGTCTCTTCATGAAGTCTCAGGGCACGTGGCAGGGTTACCGTGGGCGTCTTGAAGCGCGGTGGGCCTCGGGACAGTGCGATGGTTTGCATGCTGGCTCAGGGCTGTTGCGTACTAGAGAGCCAGTCGAAAGGTGCAGAGCATCATGGTATCTTTCTCACCCCAATCACCTGCCATTCTTCTTCTTTTTTTTTTTTTTTGAGTTGGAGTCTCACTCCATCACCCAGACTGGAGTGCAGTGGCCGCTCCCGGCCACCGCAGCCTTGACTTGCTGGACTCCGGCGATCCTTCCGCCTCAGCCTTCCAAGTAGCTGGAACTACAGGTGCGTGCTACCACGCCCGGCTGATTTTTTGATTTATGGTAGAGATGAGGTGGCGCCAAGTTGCCCAGGCGGGTCTCGAACCCGCGGGCTCAGGCAATACACTCACCTCGGCCTCCCAAGGTGCGGGATTACAGGCTGAACCACCGAGCCCGGGTTGCCATTATTCTTTGACTTCACTTCTTTGCCTCTGAATTTGGAATGTTCCCGACACTAAGGCATGAGAAATGTTTGAGGTGATGGATCTGCTAATTACCACGACTTAATCATCACACGATGCATACGTGTCGTGGATTGTGGCTCCGTACCCCATACACACGTAAAATTATTATGTGCTATGTCAATTAAAAGAATAATAAAAGCAAGCTGGGTGTGGTGGCGCACACCTGTAGTTCCAGCTACTTCGGAGGCTGAGGTGGGAGGATTGCTTGAGCCCAGGAGTTCGAGGCTCTGCAGTGAGTTGTGATTGTACCACTGCACTCCAGCCTGAAAGAGTGAGACCCTGTCTCTTAAAAATATATGTGTGTGTGTGTGTGTGTGTGTGTGTAAAATAATAAAAAGCAAATTCTTTTTGGCATTTGGAAGAGGAATTCCTTCTCTCTTGCTTGTGAATCTGAGAGGCAGTGTTCAAAAAAGAGTCTGGCTCAAATCTCAGCTTGGCTGCTGTGTGACCCCGAGGCATGTTCTGCCATCTATAGCTACTCAAAGAAACCACGCCAGCACTTAGTTGTGTTAAGTGCATTGTCCCAGATGTCGTGCCTGCCGTGATTCCCGTGAGTCTGATTCCCTAGTCCCCTGCCATTATCCTCTGCCTCCGTGCTCACTCCACTCCAGCCTGATAAACCTTCTCCCATCCCTGGGATGCCCTGGCACTCTGTTCCTCAGGGCCTTTGCACAGACTCTTCTCTCTGTCTGGAGTACTCTCCCCCCGATCTTGGCACGGTGACCCTCAAGTCTGTGCTCACTTGTCACTCTTTTTTTTTTTTTGAGTTGGAGTCTCACTCCGTCGCCCAGACTGGAGTGCAGTGGCCGCTCCCAGCCACCGCAGCCTGGACCTGCTGGGCTCCGGCGATCCTTCCGCCTCAGCCTTCCGAGTAGCTGGAACTACAGGTGCGCGCTACCACGCCCGGCTGATTTTTTGATTTATTGTAGAGACGAGGTCTCGCCAAGTTGCCCAGGAGGGTCTCGAACCCACGGGCTCAGGCACTCCACTCACCTCACTTGTCACTCTTATCCGTGTGGCCCACCTTGACTTCCCACTTAAAATCCCAACCCGTATATTGAACCCCTGGACCTCTTTAGCGCGTGCTATCTTTTTTCCTTATAGTCACACATTGACGGTTGTCCCTCTCCAAAGATATGCCCACATCCCAGTCCCTAGAACCCGTGAATGTGACCTCACTTGGAAAAAGGGTCTTTGCACAACGTAAACTTTGCAGATGTGATTAAGTTGAGGCTCTTGAGAGGAGAACATTCTGAATGAACTATAACCGCCCCCCACCTTTTTTTCTTTTGAGTCAGGGTCTCACTCTGTTGCCCAGGCTGGAGGGCAGAGGTATGATCATGGCTCACTGCAACCTCGACCACCTGGGCTCGGGCGATTCTCCTGTTTCAGCCTCCCGAGTCGCTGGGACTACAGGCGTGCGCCACCGTGCCTGATTAATTTTGGGATTTTTTTTTTGTAGAGACGAGGTCTTGCTATATTGCCCAGGCTGGTCTCGAACTCTTGGGCTCAGGTGATCCTCCTGCCTCAGCCTCCCAAATGGTGGGCCCTACGCCCGATGACGAGTGTCTTTGTAAGAGACACACAGAGGACAGGCGCACAGGGGAGGACAGGGGAGGCCATGTGGAGACAGGCAGGGGCTGGAGTGATGCAGCTATAAGCCAAGGAACGCTGGGAGCCCCCAGGGGCTGCGGAGGCCAGAAAGTTTCTTCCCAAGAGCCCGTGGAAGAGTGTGGCTCTGTGGACACCCTGATTTCCTCTTCCGGTCTCCAGAACCGTAAAAGAATAAATTCCTATTGTTTTAGGCCACTAAGTTAGTGGTAATGTGGGGCAACAGCCCGCACTTCTCACCTTCTAACTTATCCTGCCATTTACTCACTTACTGAGTATTTTGATGCCTTGGGGAACCTCCCCCGCTGGACGGAGGTTTTTGTTTGTTGCGTTCACTGCTGTATTTCTAGTCCTAGGCCAGCGCCTGCCACGTGGTGGCTTCCAATAAGCATAAGCTGAATGAATGAATGGAATGGGAGCCTCTGGCCAGCCAGGAGCCAGGACCCCGAGGTGAACTATAACCACCCCCCACCTTTTTTTCTTTTGAGTCAGGGTCTCACCCTGTTGCCCAGGCTGGAGGGCAGAGGTATGATCACGGCTCACTGCAGCCTCGACCTCCGGGACTTAGGTGATCCTGCTTCAGCCTCCCGAGTAGCTGGGACTACAGGCGTATGCCACCATGCCTGATTAATTTGGGGATTTGTTTTGTAAAGACGAGGTCTTGCTATATTGCCTGGGCCGGTTTCGAACTCCTGGGCTCCAGTGATCCTCCTGCCTCAGCCTCCCAAAGGGCTGAGATTGCAGGTGTGAGCTACCGCACCCGGCCCATATAAACTGTTTAAAACTTTCTGTGGTGAAGTCCACCCTGAGCCCCCAGGTGGCCCTCTGCTGTGCATACTCCTCTGTGTCCTCCCTTTCCCACACACTCTGTGGCTATGTTTGTTCTGTGCCCTCGCCTTCAGGATAGAGGCCCACAGGGGCGGGGCCCACGTCTGTCCCGTCTGGCATTCTTGGTGGTGCACAAGGCTGGTCTCAAGAGGCAGCATAGTGTTGGGGCAGGTGACAAAAGTGGAGTCCCCCTCAAGGCAGTAGGACCGGGAAGATAAGATGGGCCATATTGGAGGGGGCTGGGAGCTCTGGGGAGTCCTCAGGGTAGGGGAACTGGGCTGGGCCCTGGATGATGGGTCAGAAAAGGGCCAGGCCAGTTGATGTCTTAGTCCATTCAGGCTGCTAGAATAAATAACCATAGACTGCGTGGCTTAAACAATGAATATTTATTTCTCACAGTGCTGGATGCTGGATATGATGTTTGGTGCTGTGGCAGCCACCTTGGAACCATGAGGACAAGACTAAAAGCCCACATCTCCACACTCTGGAAGGCTGCCTGATTGCAGGTGCTTCCTGAATTATTTTGTTTTTTGGGATGGGGCTGCAGTCTGTTATCACCTGCCCCCTCTCTCACCCCTGCATCTCATCGGTCCCCAGGGCCCCGCCATTCTAGTCTCTAGGGCCTCAGTCCTGCCCTTGCGGCATCTTCCGGTTCCCCTCCTCTCATGGCTTACATGGTCCAGGCTGCCTCTCTCGTCCACGTCCATGTCTACACTGCAGTCAGCACGAGTTTTCAGACATCTCAATTGTGACACTCTGATAGAACCCTTCTGTGGCTCCCCAGGGCCCAAGGAGAAATGACAACCTCCGTGGGCAAACGTGCCATCTGTCGGCATTTGGCTCCATCTTGAATTTCCATCTTTCCCTCCTGCCGCTCCCTTCCCTGGTCCCAGGTCCCCGCGGCGAGGGACTCTGCCCTGTCCCCAGCCCTCATAATGGCAGGCTCCCTTGTGTCCAGGCACCTCTGCATACATGGTTTCTGAGCCTGGAAAGCATGGGTTCCTCTTGGCCTTGAGGGGTGCATCTCACTGCTGTATTTCTAGTCCTAGGCCAGCGCCTGCCACGTGGTGGCTTCCAATAAGCATAAGCTGAATGAATGAATGGAATGGGAGCCTCTGGCCAGCCAGGAGCCAGGACCCCCAGGTGAACTATAACCGCCCCCCACCTTTTTTTCTTTTGAGTCAGGGTCTCACTCTGTTGCCCAGGCTGGAGTGCAGAGGTATGATCACGGCTCACTGCAGCCTCGACCTCCGGGACTTAGGTGTCTCCTCCTCCAAGAAGCCCTCCATGTCCTTCTCCGGACCCTCAGGGCTCCACCCGCTCCAGAGCTCCACTCGCATGGCTGCTTCTCACTGCCCAGGGGTCGCCCAGGAGGGGTCTCTTTCCTCCATCCCCACAGTGCCATCCCTGGACAGAGCCTGGCATGTGGAGGTGAGCATTCATGACGGGCCCCATCCCATTTCTCCTCCGCACGCAATTGTGACTTGGCATTTTTTTCAAGTAGCATATATTCATTTTTAAAACAATGCTTTTTTTTTTTTTTTTTGCCCTAATCAAATAACTTCCAGGCTCATCTCCAGACATTTAAGGATAGCAGGAAAAAATAAGAACCTAAACATTACCCATAATCCCACGATACGCCCAGAGACACCACTGTGTGTATGTTCACGTGCCTACTTTGGGGTTTTTCCTCTCTTCTCCCACCCCTGTCTCTTCCAAATATTCAGACACAGATTTGAATTCCTCCGTGAGCTTTGCCTTACAACCTGTTTTTCTTGCTTAATCATATGTAAAGAGTAGATTTTAGACCCTTCTTATCCGATCATCCTCTGATGTTTATGCCTCCTTGCTGTTACTGCTTCCGCTTTTCTGATACAGACGATGCTTTCTTGGCTTTTATATTTATGTCATGAGACAAGCATCATGTTGGAATTCCACGCGTGGCTGTCTTGGAGCTTTTATACCAGCCGAGTACAGACCTACGCATCTTTGCTTTTCAAAGCCCCAAGTGAAACATGGTCTGCTGACTCTCCCTTGCAGCGACGCACAATGTCACGGCTTTTATTTCCTCTCTCTCCCATGACCGTCCAGCTTTCTTGCCTTTAAACAGAGCTTTAAAATAAAAACCCGCTCGGCCATTCACATGATCTCTTTTCTTGTCCGAGGATTGCGAAGTCTGCACGGTTTTGTAACCCCGTCAACAGTGCGGTCTAGACTTGTCTCCGAGGTACTTGGCCTTAGGGTTTCGCTGGTGTCTTTCTCCGGCCCTTTGCTCACGCTTGACTCTTGATTTGATTCTGTGCCTCCGATGGCCAGAGAATGCCCTCCTGTAATTCTGTTCAGGAGAGACTTTCTGAGCCCTTGCACATCCTTCTTTTTTGACTGCATAGACTGAAGGTATACGACATTTTTTATTTTTTTGACTTGGGGTTTCACTCTGTCACCCAGGCTGAAGTGCGGTGGTATAATCATGGCTCAATACAGCCTCCACCTCCTAGGCTCAGGGGATCCTCCCACCTTAGCCTCCTGAGTAGCGAGGACTCTAGGCATGCACCACCACTCCTGTTTTTTTTTTGTTTGTTTGTTTGTTTTTTGTAGAGACGGGGTCTTGCTATGTTGCCCGGGCTGGTCTTGAACCCCTGGTACAAGCAATTTTTCTCACCTTGGCCTCCCAAAGTGCTGGGATTACAGGCATAAACCACCGTGCCTGGCTTCATCACGATGCTTTGAGACATACATAGTGGAATGATTACTGCAGTCACATAAATTAGCATATCTATTGCCTCACAGTTACCTTACCTTCCCCCTTCCTTTCCTCCCTTTCTCCCTCCCTCGCTCTGTCTTTCTTCCTTTTTTGTAGTATAAACAGCTAAAGTCTACTCTCTCAGTAAAATCTCATGAACATTTTTCTGCGGCATCAGAAGACTTGACCTTTTGCAAACACGACCGCAAAAACTGCTCCAAGCTCCATTTTCCAAAGGAACAAAGATAATAAAAAGCAAATAAAAACGGCTCAAAACAGGAAAAAAGTCCTTAGAGGACTGTCATGGAAACACGGGGCTCACATTGGCTGAGGCTTGTGTCAGGAGCGCCCCTGTCCTCGTGACAAACCCGTGATTCCCCCGACAGGCCTGGTGGGGGCTGTTCTGTCCTGTTCCAGAGATAAGGAAAGGTACATGGTGGTGGAGGGAGGGGTGGTGCTTGTGGCTTGGGACAGTCGGGTTGTTGGCGTTCCCAGGCCTGGCGTGGGGGCTGCCCCCTCTCCAGATTTGCGGTTCCCTTTTTCTCTGGGCCCCACCCTGGGTCCCTTTCGACAGACTGGTGGTTTCAGGCTCCGGTGAACATGTCCGTGTCCACCTGGTCACCATGTGGCTTCTCAGCCAGGGCGGGGTGGGCTGGGCGGGCGGTGGCTGAGGTGAGGAGTGACAGAGAATTGCTGGGTAGCCGTGGGGGCCAGGCCGTACCACAGCTGATGAGAAGGGTTTGACAGGACCCGTGACACGGCTGGGCCTGAGGCAAAAGGAGGACTCTGTAATTCTGATCTGTCTTTATTGAAAATCCTGATTTATTTTTTCTTTTCTGAGCTGGGGTCTCACTCTGTCGCCCAGGCTAGAGTGTGGTGGCATGATTACAGCTCGCCACAGTCTCAACCTCCTGGGCTCAGGCGATCTTTCCGCCTCAGCCTCCTGAGTAGCTGGGGCTACAGGTTCACGCCACCACGCCTGGCTAATTTTTTTGTGGTTGTTGCTTTTTGGTAGAGAAGAGGTCTCGCTATGTTGAGGTCTCAAACTTCTGGGCTCAAGCAATCCTCTCACCTTGACCTCCCAAAGTGCTGGGATTACAGGCGTGAACCACTTCACTGAGCCTACAATTTTGATATTTTGTTCATCATGGATTTTTTTGCATTATTTTTGATTTTTGTAAGTATTACATTACAATATTATTTATCTCGATTAATTAGTGTATTGGTCGCTAACGGCAGGAAATCCCCAAGATATGAATGAGTTTAGTTCCGAAAGTGTGTTTGTAAGTCCAATCTGTTCTACATCCAGCAAAGTTAGCCTAGTCACCCGGCTAACACGATTGACTATATTGTAGTACTGTATGTATTTACTGGGATATAATGACACCTGGTGGAAAGGAATAATACATTAAAAAAAACCCACAGGTGTGCATCGTTGAAGTTTGCAACTTGAAGGTTCGTATGTAGGGGACTGACTGTATTAGTACTATTATTAGTGTATTTGTTTCCTATGGTTCCTGTAACAAATTTACCATCGTACATTTTTGGAGGCAAACAGCTGTCATCAGTTTCATTAGACTGAAATCAAGGTGTGGTCAGAGCCATTCTTTATCCAGATGCTCTAGGGGAGAAACATTTCCTTGCCTTCTCAGCAACTAGTGGCCACCTGCATTCCTTGGACTGTGGCCCCTTCCTCCACCTTCAGGGTGCATCACTCCAGTGTCTCCCCTGTCACCTTCTCCTCTGCTGTGTATAGTCGGGTCTCTCTCTCTTCTCTATGTATATATATTTAGATTTGGGGCCTACCAGGATAGTCCAGGGTCGTCTCCCATCTCAAAACCCTTAACTTACATCTGCAGAGTCCATTTTGCCACATAAGATAACATTCACAGATTCCAGGGACCAGAATTTGGGCATCTTTGGGGGCTGTTATTCAGCCTACCACACTGAGCCATTTGCTGCTTCCTTAAATTTTGCACTCGTGTCTCAGATCCAGTGCTATGGGACTCAGAGGAATTATCTCCTTGTGGTACAGTTGGTATACAAACACATGACTCTGTTTAAGAAATAAGGCTGGTATGGTGGCTCATACCTGTAATCCCAACATTTTGGGAGGCCAAGGTGGGAGAATCACTTGAGCCCAGGAGTTCGAGACCAGCCTGGGAAAAATAGCGAGACCTTGTCTCTACAAAAAATAAAAAATTAGCCGGGTGTGGCGGCACACGCTTGTAGTCCCGGCCACCTGGGAGGCTGAGACAGGAAGGTCACTTGAGTCCAGGAGGTTGAGGCTGCCGTGAGCTGGGATTATGTCACTGTACTCCAGCTTTGGTGACAGAGTGAAACCCTGTCAAAAAAAAATTATGAAATAGAACATTACCAATATCTTTTCGATGTTTTGCACTTTGGTACTCAAAGAGGCATCAGAAACCTAGAGTTCATCCTTCCAGCCCGATTTTGATGAGCCCTGGGCAAATCTCTTCTGCTCTCCAAACCTCAGTTTTCTTGTCTGCCCCAGGAGGGCCTGGGATGTGACAATCTCTGAGGGGCCTCCCTGCCTCGGAATTCTTATCCGTTAAGATAAACTGGGTCAAAGACTCTTAGAAAAATCTCAAGGAGGGAGTCTGACTTGCACTCACGTGCTTAGGGCCAGAGCTGCTTCAAAGGCAGAGATGAGTATGGGGCAAGTGTCTTGCTGGGGTCGTGAATTCAGAGACATCTTTTCTGAGTCTTGGAGCCTGTGTCTTGTACTGAGAGGCGAACACTCAGGTTTACCTGCTGCAGGTGAGGCAAGCTGCTGAGACGGTTCCCGATTCCACCTTTTTGATTTTAAGCAGTCAGCTCTCTGAGGGTAGCCTTGTTGCTTCTGCAGAATCCACGAGGCAGGCATGCCTAAGTGGACAGCGAGGTCACCACTAGCTTCCCGCCACCCGAGGAGGGTCTTGGCCAGGGTGACGGCCGAGGGTTTTCCTGGGAGGGCATCGTTTTCTGCTGACTGTTGACAAGCACGATCCCCCCACACTCTGGGAAGCTACTTCTTCGATCTGTGCAAGGTCTACACATGTGGTCTCACTGGGCAGAGCCTCTTGCTGGCTCTTGAAGAGGTCACAGAGATGACATCTGTGGACTTCCCCGAGCAGGGAGGGTCATTCCACAGCATGGCAACCAAGAAATCCCGGAGACTAGGTGTGAAGACTGCTGGGCTGGGGCGGAACTTTCTCTTCCGACTTGGGAAAGGCTTGGCTTTTCCTGGTTACTGTCTTTGCCACGTGGTTCCAACATCTGGTTTTGTTCTGCGCCTGCGATCTGAACCACATTGGGTGTCTGGTTTCTTCTTCCAGGCAGGTTCCCTGTTTGGCCAACCGCACAAGTAGCTGTCCGTCCACTTTCTCTTCCCACCCCTTCCTACAACCCAGGTGGTAACAGGTTTCATCCTCACAGAGTCATGTCAGGGGTGGCCAGTTCCAGTCCATCTCTGCAGGGGCAGGGGCTGTATCTTCTTTGTCTCTCTGTCCTCATGGCCGGGCACCTGTGGGCGTCTCACACCTGCTGCCGTGCCTTTAGTGCATGCAAGTACCGAAGGGTGTGTAGAAAGGACAGCTGACTCAGAAAGCGGAAGGAAGCCTCGGTACAGCTAGAAGCTGTCTGTCCCCCAAAGCAGAGTAGGCAGACACTGGGGAGGCCCATTCACCCCTGGCAGGTCCTTGGCCCTCAGCTCGCTCTGCTGCTCCATTTGGGATTTGTGATGGTTTGTTCCGTGTGTCAACTTGACTGGGCGCCAGGATGCCCAGATACCTGATTCCACATGATTTCTGAGTGTGTCTGTGAAGGTGTTTCTGCGGCAGGGATTAGCGTTTGATTCGGTGGACTGAGTGAGGCAGATGGTCCTCCCCCAGGGTGGACTGAGAGGCCACCCATGGAGGGCCAGAAAAAGGCGGAGGAAGGCTGGATTCTTTCTCTGCCCGACTGCTTGAGATGAGGTATTGGTCTTCTGCCCTTGAACTGGAACTTGGACCAGCCCTCCTGGTTCTTAGGCCTTTGGACTAAGACTGTAATTTAGTCCACTGTCTTTTCTTGGTCTCTAGCTTGCCAACTGCAGGTCGTGGGACTTAGCCTCCATAATTGTGTGAGCCAATTTTTTTTTGAATTGGAGTCTTACTCCATGGCATGCTCACAGCCACCCCAGTGTCGACCTGCTGGGCTCTAGCGATCCTTCCGCTTCAGCCTTCCAAGTAGCCGGAACTACAGGTGTGTGCTACCATGCCCGGCTAATTTTTGATTTATTGCGGAGACAAGGTCTCGCCAAGTTGCCCGGGTTGGTCTTGAACCTGCAGGCTCAGGCAATCCACTCGCCTCAGCCTCCCAAAGTGCTGGGATTACAGACTGAGCCACTGAGCCTGGCCGCCAATTTTTTATAAAGCATCTCATTATATATCCAGTTACAGTGCCCCCCGATTGTCCATGGGGTATTCGTTCCAAGACCCCCAGTGGGTGCTGAAACTATGGATAGCATTGAACCCTATATGTACTATGCTCCTTCCAATACATACATACACCTGTGATAAAGTTTAATTCATAAATTAGACACAGTAAGAACTTAACAATAACTAACAATAAAATAGAAAAATGACAATGACATACTGTAACAAAAGTCATGTGAATGTGCTCTCTCTCTCCCGCTCAAAATATCTTGTACTATACTTGCCTTTCTTCTTGTGGTCTGCTGATCTGATGACCAAAATGCCTACCAAGTGGCTAATGGGTGGGTAGTGTACGCAAGGTTGGGTGACCCGGACAGAGGGATGAGTCACATCCCAGACAGGACAGAGGGGGATGGCATGGGATTTCGGTCACGTCCCAGGCAGGACAGAGTGGGATAGCACGGGATTGCAACATGCTACTCAGAAAGGCTTGCGGCTTAAAATTTAAGGATTGTTTATTTTGGAATTTTCCATTGAAAATTTGCAGACTGCAGTTGATAGTGGCAACTGGAACTGTGGAAGGTGAAATGGTGGATGAAGTGGAACTACTGCATGTGTCATCAATCTATCTTTGTTTCTATCATCTATCTATCTTTGTTTCTATCTTTGTATCTATCAGTCTTTGTATTTGTCTATTTTTGTTTCTATTTATCTATCTATATCTTCTATTATCTATCTTTGTATCTGTCATCTATCAATCTATTTATGTATCTACGATCTATCAATCATCTATCATCTTTCTATCTATTATCTATCATCTATCTATCTTTGTGTCTATCTATCATCTATCAATCTATCATTTATATATCTGCTGTCTATCTCTCATCTATCTATCTATCGATCATCTATCATAATCTATCTATCATTATCTATCTCTGGAAAACCCTGACTAATGCTCAGGTAATCTCTTAAAAGGGACAGAGCTATTTTGTTTTTAGTTGGAGTCTCACTTCGTTGCCCAGGTTGGAGTGCAGTGGCATACTCACGGCCACCCCAGCATTGATCTGCTGGGCTCCGGCGATCCTTCCGCCTCAGCCTTCCAAGTAGCCAGAACTACAGGTACGCACTACCATGCCCGGCTAATTTTTTGATTTATTGTAGAGACAAGGTCTCACCATGTTGCCCAGGCTGGTCTCGAACCCCCGGGCTCAGGCAATTCTCTCACCTCGGCTTCCCAAAGTGCTGGGATTACAGGCTTGAGCCACCGAACCTGGGCAACAGGGCTATTTTTTTTGGCAAGAGAGATGGGAAGTATGGAGAACCTATAAAAGAAAGTGACTTGACAAGGACCTTAGAGCCACTTCAGAAGCTGAGAGCCGTTCCTGGCCAATGGCAGACAAGACAGTTGGGACCTCAGTTCTACAACCACAAGAAAATAGAATCTACCAGCAGCCCGAGGGCTTCTGGAAGCAGATATGCCTCCAATCCAGCCTCCAGATGAGACCACAGCCAGCCAACACCTTGATTTCAGGCTCATGAGACCCTGAGCAGAGGAGTCAGCTGAGTCCTGGGCTGATGTCTAACCCACAGAACTGCGAGATAGTACATGGGTGTTTTTTTCAAAGCTAAGTTGGTGCTACTTTTTTACACAGCATAGAAAATGAATGGCACCCGCCACGGCCTGGCTGGCACAGCCAGATTCTGGCCTTTTTTCTTTGCTCGAGCCTCTGAATGGGGTTCCTCCAACTCTCTGACCTGTGGCAAGTCTTCTCCTCCTGCCCAAGATTGCACAGCCTTACTGGGGAGAGCCAGGATCTAAACCCAGACAGTCTGCTATCAAAGCCCATTTGTCTGATGGCTCTGTCATACTGAGGCTTTTTCAAATGCCTTTCCTGTGTCCCTTGGGGAAAAGACACTGTCTCTGTGACCCAAGGTTTGCTGCTCCGCCCCTCCAGGGCCCCCTCACGTACTCCAGGAGATAGTCCCTGGCCAGGATTTAGGCTCAGCTTTTGGGCCTTAGATCAGGCCATTTGCATCCGTCAAACTGGAAGTGAGACATTGGCACTGACGAGCAAGGATAAGCAACACTTGCTCTGGGACCTTGTCACTGTTAGAAAGAGGCCCATAGCTTCAGGGCATATCAGCATGTTGATTCTGTATTAATTTTCGGATGGAGTAAATGTCAATGAACTCTGACGCATTTCTACCCCCGAGTGGCCTCATTTTGTTGCAGCTGCTGGGCTCCAATCTGTTGGACCTGTGACTACTTCCAGCACAGGATCTGCAAGCAGCCGGACTAGCGAGATGCCTTCAGGGAAAAGAAGGAAGCAAATGTTGGTTCCCTCTGGAAGTTCCAACCTGTGACCCAAGCACAGGTCTGCAGCGGCTGCATTTGGGTATCAGAGGCAGAAATGCTACCAGCAGGATCCAGAGTAATGAGGTGACAGGCAGGTGAGAGACACAACTTCTCCTGTAAACCCAGGTCAAACTCCTGCAAGGAAGGAGAATGAGATGGCTCTGTCTTCCTGCATCGGGCGAGGCCAAGGCCTCATCTTCAGAGTCAAAAAGATTCACCGGAGTCCAGATACAAAGAAAATCTTCCTAGTAAAACCCAAGGATACCCTGCTGTGAGCCACCCCAAATGCACAAGCAACAGTGAACCTCAGAGCACTTATAGCTGGTTCTAACAGCTTGTTCTCTGCAGGTCTACGTCGTGACTTCTGTATTAGCCATGGTTCTCCAGAGAAGCAGAATCAGTGGGACAGATATAGATTTAGATGCTATGACCTAGATGTTGTTGGCTCCCAAATCCATATGTTGAAACTGAATCACCAGTGCAATAATATTGAGAGGCAAGGCCTTTATGAGGTGATGACGTCATGAGGGCAGAGCCAAAGGGGGTTCGTTTGCTCCTTCCACCTTGTGGGGCTGTCCCAAGAAGATGTCATCTGGGAAAGAAGGTGCCATTCGTGAGACAGAGATTGAGACCTCACCAGACACCCAATCTGCCAGCGCTTTGATGTTGGACTTCCCAATCTTTAGAACTGTGAGCAATAAATTTCTGCTGTTTATAAATTACCCACTCTACAGGTATTTTTGAATGGACTAAGATAATAGAGCTATAGATATTATCACAAGGAATTGGCTTATGCAAAATTATGGAGGCTGAGATGTCCCAAGATCTGCCATCTGCAAGCTGGAGACCCTGGGAAGCTGGGGGAATAAATTCCAGTCTGAATCCAAAGGCCTAAGAGCAAGGAGTGTGAATGGTGTAAGTCGCAGTCCGAAAGCAGGAGAAGACTGATGTCCCAGTTCCAGCAATCGGACAGAGAGAAAATTCAACCGTCTCAGCCTTTTTGTTCTATCCGAGCCCTGTGTATGCTGGCTTTCCACCCACACTGGGGAGGGCCATCTTCTTTATTCAGTCCACCAATTCAAATGCTAGCAACTTCTAGAAACACCCTCACAGATGTACCCAGAAATAATGTGTAATCAGACATCTGGGCATCCTATGGCCCAGTCAAGTTGACACACAGAATTAATAATCACACCTCATTAGGTTAGACCCACCTAGGATAATCTCTCTTTCTTAAAGTCAACTGTGTCATACTGCATCATGGGAGTGACTGTCTCGGTGTATTCACACTCTAGGGGAGGGGTATTCATGGGGCTTGCACACCACAGGGTGGGTGTATCTTGGAGGCTGTATTTGTTTCCTGGGTCTGCCATAGCAAATTCTCGCAGACTTGGTGACTGTAAACGACAGAAATGTGTTTTCTCACAGTTCTGACAGCTATGTGTCCAAATCCAGGTGTCAGTGGGGTCACGCTGTCTCCAAAGACTCTAGGGACGAATCCTCTGCCTCTTTGTAGCTTCTGGAGACTGCTGGCACTCCTTGGTGTTCCTTGGCTGGTAGACGCATCACTCCACTCTCTGTCTGCCTTGACACATGCAGTTCTTGCGCATGTCTGTGTTTCTTTTCCGCTTCTAATACGGACACCGATTATATTGGACTAGGGCCCACTCAAGTTGAGGGTGACCTCATCTTAACTTGGTTGCATCTTCAAAGACCTTGTTTCCAAACGAGGTCACATCCACTCTAGATAGGCACTGGTAGTTAGGACTTCAACATATTTTTTTCTTGGGGGGGAGGGGGAGGAAACAAGTCAACCCAGAGCAGAGTCCATCTCAAAATTGTGCCTACCATAAAGGATGACACTGTCTTAGTGCTTTTTAAATTGGGACCCTCTGTAGAGCGATTCAGGGCTTCCTTAGGGAGGCAAGACAAGAACTCTCTAGCTTTACTGAGGTATCATTGAAAATAAAAATTGTGTATATTTCAGGCACGCAACATGATTATTTGCTATACATCTACATTGTGAAATGATTCCTGCAATCAAGTTAATTAACATATCCATCCATTGCCTCACATAGTTATGGTGATTTTTTTTGGTGAGAACATTTAAGATCTACTCTTTTAGATCTGACTCTGGGTTCCCTTGGGGTCCCCACTTCCTGCTGGTATGGCCCCATCATTAGCTGTTTTGTGTGCTGTGGGTAAGATTTGACTTGGAAAATAGGTCCCACCACTACAGGAGCATGAAAAGAACATATTCTCTGTGCTGCTGCTGTCTGCAGGCATCTGAGTATTTGTGCATCATTCCAGACTCTCGGGGCAGTGAGACTGCTTTGTAAGCAGTCAGAGAGCCTTTACCAAGCTTGCAAACAATATTTCCTGGCCCCTGGGGACTGCTCCACGCCTTGATGAAGGCAGCATTTATGAAAAGTAAATGTCTCATAAATAATCAAGTGGATTCCTATGTCAAGGCTTTCCTAGAGTGGGTTTTAGAAGTGTATGTGGTTTCCACAGTATTTCACCTTTTCCCCCTGGGCCCAGTGATCAGAGAATTCTCAAGTGGGTCAATCCTTGTAGACAGATAGTCTTAAAGTCATTCTCCCCTTTGCTCTATCTGTGAATGCCCAAAGAATTTTATTAATTATTATTATCATCATTATTTTGAGTCAGAGTCTCTGTTTCCCAGGGTGTAATGCAGTGACGTGATCATAGCTCACTGTAACGTTGCACTCCCGGGTTCAAGCAATCCTCCTGCCTCTGCCTCCTAAGTAGCTACAACTGCAGACATGCATCATCACACCTGGCTAATTAAAAAAAAATTTTTTTTGTAGCGATAAGGATCTCACTATGTTGTCCAAGCTGGTCTTAAACTCCTAGCCTCAAATGATCCTCCTGCCTCAGCCTCCCAAAATGCTGGGAATACAGGCATGAGCCACCACGCTCGATCCCAAAGCATTTTGTTGGAACTTTTTATTTTATTTTTTAAAAATTTATTTATTTATTATAAAGATGTGGGGTACAATTCAGGGTTAGGTATACAAACATTGATCATAACAGGTACCCTTGTTGATGAGGTATGCCCCACCTCCCCTAGCAGTTTCCCTCAACTGCTGGTCCCACCCCTCTCCCCTGACAGTTTTCCACTACTGCCAATCGCTTTCTTATAGCATTATAATTGTTCAAGGTCACCTTATGAGTGAGAACATATGGAACTCAGTTCTTTGTTTCTTGATAAAT
>CAUYQG010077725.1:0-10416 GCA_963574415.1 Tarsius wallacei | reverse complement strand
GGGCGTGGTAGCACGCGCCTGTAGTTCCAGCTACTTGGAAGGCTGAGGCGGAAGGATCGTGGGAGCCCAGCAGGTCGAGGCTGCGGTGGCCGGGAGCGGCCACTGCACTCCAGTCTGGGCGACGGAGTGAGACTCCAACTCAGAAAAAAAAAAAAAAAAAGGAGAGAACAGATAGTATGTTCAGGGGTGGAAGTCTCATGCAGTTCCATGCCACAAGAGAGGAAAGGATGAGATAAAGAGTCCTATGAGTTGCTGAGACTGACAGGCCAGCAGGGCACAGGTCATGCAGTATCTTATAAACTCGCTAAGGAATGTGGATCTTATACATACATCAAGAGATGAAATTGATCTTAGCCAAGATCCTCTGAAATTCAGAGAAATGTACTGCATGTGATAAGAGTTTTAAAAAGAATACCATTCTGGCGGGGCATGGTGGCTCATGCCTGTAATCCCAGCACTTTGGAAGACCAAGGTGGGAGGATCTCTAGAGGCCAGGAGGATCTCTTGAGACCAGCCTGGGCAGCATAGCGAGACCTTGATGCTACAAAAAAAAAAGTTAAAAATATTCAGGCGTGGTGATGCACACCTGTAGTCCTAGCTACTCAGAAGGCTGATGTGGGAGGATCTCTCGAGCCCAGGTGTTCGAGGCTGCAGTGAGCTATGATAGTGCCACTGCACTTTAGCCTGGGCAATAGGACGAGACCATCTCTAAAAAGTAAATAAATAAATAAGTGAGCAATCAAACAAATAAATAAAACAATAAAAATAAACTCTCTGGAAATGGTCATAAGAGCATACAGCAAAGGGAGAAGCATTGAGTCAAGAAAATCTACTATATCTCAGTAAAAGCATAAGAGTTGATAATGCTGGAACCATGACTTATTCTCATGCTCCCGCCCTCAGCTCCATGTGATGGAAGCTCTGTTGTAGAAAACAGAGGAAGTCACACATGCACTTTCACCCCACATAAAGACAGAATGACCTCAGGGTTCCTCCTGAACTTCAGCCATTAAAATGACTCTGTCCAAATTCCAGCTGCTCCCTGGTCCCGGGATTTCCTGGCCTCGGTTGGGGATTGTGGGGGGATTGACCTGTTGAATGTGGCATAATTCTACCACCACTCACTCTTGAAATGAAAACAAAATAATCATTTTTGAGGCATTTCTAGTTGCTTTTGATGTTGGTTGAGAAACTACATATGTTCTCTGCTGAAGGAAAAAAAACTTATCTAAAAGCTAATCGCACTTTCTAAATGACAAAAATGTTTGGCTGGAGTTAAAACTAAAGGTTAAGGATAAAGGTCCATTTTCTTAGATTTAATCCCCTTGGCTTTGGTCCTGCGTTGTGCCGGGAGGGTTTTAAAAGCAAAGGTTAGCACCTGCCTTCCAACTGACTGGTCCACCTATAATATAAGGCAAACTTTATTTTTTTTTTTAAGTGACATCAACTGATTCCAAGCTGGGTCTTGGGTATATTGAGTGGAGAATTAAGATTGGCTTTGCCTGAATTGTGCCAGCTGCTTTGAGATGCAGTGTCACTGTGTCAGAATACGATGGGGACACATAGTACCTTTCCTCGTCTGGAATCCAGTGGGGATCTGATACAACTCTGTATTCTGCAGTGATGGGCTTTGCTTCTGCAGTCTAGGATCAGGGTCAGAGCTTGGTTAGCCAAACCCCATTCTCTTACTGTTGTTTAATGCTCTTTGAGTTGTTACCAGAGCGGCCATGGGAGTATGGATGAGACACCTTGGGAGAGAACTCAAGTGGGTTCCCCCACCACGAGGACAGTCAGCTTCTGGAAAGGTGTGGAACCCAGCAGGAATTTCCCCCACCTCCAACCTCCACAGCAGATCTGGTGGAAGAACTTGGTGTTTGGGGATCTGGGTAACCTGGTGGGAGTTTTAAAGCTGCCATTTCTCCCCGAACCCTAAAGGAGGGGCATTGTGGGGGTACAACAAGGTAGGGGGGATTCAGTCTGCAGAAGGGGTGAGCTGAGCCTTTCCCCGTCAAAACTGGGAGAATAGAGGAAAGACCAGGGAAGAGGAAGCTGGCAGTCAGCCTCCCAGCAAGGGCTGCCTCTCCTGTGACTGCAGCCAGATTCCTCCTTTCCTGGTGTTCCAGCAACCAGTCCTGCACCCCAGGGGAGCTCACAGAGGAAAAGAAGCTTGTCTGAGAGTCACAGCTGCCAAGGCTGGCTGAACACACGCTTGGGGAGAGAGAGCCCCTGGTGGAGACTGGCGAACATCTGATTAAAATGTCATGTTTCTGGGTAAAAATTATTTTCCAGTAGTTATTTAAGAGAAACCTCAAACATGTTTCTGAGTTCACGTTCCTACTTAGGAAACCTTGGCTTTGCAGGCCGGGCAGGTGGTCTCGGCCTAGAAACCCTCAGCAGCAGCCCTGTGACTGCACACACCCAGTCTCTTGAACCTTGACCCACCAGCAGCAATTCCTCAGGGTAAAAAAAAAGCCAAGCATTAGAAAGCACAAAATTTATAAGTTCTTTGGCTTTTACACTCAGGATCACGCTCAGGAGAATATCTCTGGACCATTTTGGGGGAAGGTGGTTTGCTGGGATAATATTGTTTGTTCAATAAATTCTAACATGTAAACGCATGCTGATTTAAGAGAAGTGCTTTGAAGGTATGTATCATCAGCATCCTTAAGTAAGAAGGCAGTGTAAAACCACAAGCACTGTATCTGACATCTCTTGCTTCCTGATTCTTGTGATATAAGTGCCCCTCAGGTTGTGATTTACCCCTTCAGGTAAAGATAGCAAGCAAGACTAACAAGATGAGGAGTCAAAATTTGAACCCACCTAATGATTTACAAGCTCTGTGATGTCAGGCAAGTTACCCAACCTTTCTGAGCCCAATCTTTTTTATTCTTTTAGAACATGATCATTTTGCACCAGAGGCATGTTGTTAAGATGTGGTAAGAATCACGTTTTATTCCAGAGCTTCTCAAATTTTAATACGCAAATGAACTACCTGGGAGTCTTGTTAAGATGCAGATTCTCGGCCTGGTGCAGTGATTCAACCTGTAATCCCAGCACTTTGGGAGGCCGAGGCGAGAGGATTGCCTGAGCCCGCGGGTTCGAGACCAGCCTTGTCTAAATGGTGAGACCTCATCTCTACACTAGATCAAAAAATTAGCTGGTTGTGGTAGCATGCACCTGTAGTTCCAGCCACTTGGAAGGCTGAGGCAGAAGGATCACCGGAGCCCATCAGGTCCATGCTGGGGTGGCCTTGAGCATGCCACTGCACTCTAGCCTGGGCAACAGACTCCAACTCAAAAAAAAAAAAAAGATGCAGCTTCTGAGTCAGGGTGGGGCCTGAGATTCTGCAATTCTAACAAGCTACAAAGCTCCAGTACTGGGTTGCTGTGGCTGGTCTAAGGAACTTACTCTGAGCAGCCAAGCCTCTCAAGTGCCCTCTCCAGCCTTCCACCGGGTCCTGTGAGAACACTGCTGTGTACTCATCTGGGACTCACAAAAGACCCATAATCCATTGATTGACGCTCAAGAAGACTGGATATTTGCCACCTATCACAGTTAATGGAACTGTATCCATAGGTAAACTGCCTTAAGTAACTTTAGAGTTCACAAATTCTCTAACTTTATACTTTCCTTTCTGAGCTCCCTTGCATCTGTGATCCCACTGGTGTGATATGGTTTGGTTTTTCTGTGAGACCCATAATGGAAAGATGCTGTTAATCCTCTTTATGAAAAACCAAAGTCAGTGGCCCCAGATCTGATCCCCACTTTTCCATCCAGGCCCCAAAACCTACACTCATGAGAACCCACTTTATTATTTTCAACCCTGGGCACACTCCTGCCATCCCTCCATAGCCAACCGGGATTGGTCGATGGGCAGTCCGACTGGATGCTCCTTTATTTCCCTTTCTTCCCGCTGTCCTCACCCCTGAGGCCCCCTCCTCCAGAAGCTCCATGGGGATCCAGAGGGACTTCAGTCACAATTGCTGGTGGATTCCCTCCTGGCCAAGGCTTGTTGGTCCCAGCCTGTCCAGGACGTTGAGGCCCAGAGTTTTGCCAGCTGGTTTTTGTGTTCGTTTCCTAAGGTTGTCTTAACAAATTACCACAAACTGTGTGGCTTAAAACAACAGAAATTTACTCTCTCAGAGTTCAGGAGGCCAGTTGTCAGAAATCAGGGTGTTGGCAGGGTTGGCGCCCTCTGTAGGCTCTAAGGGAGAATTCACTCCATGCCTCTCCTTGATTCTGGCAGTTGCCGGCAATTCTTGGCATTCCTTGGCTGGCAGACACATTCCCTCCAATTTCTGCTTCAACTTCACTTTGCTTGCTTGTCTCCCTGAGTCCTCCTCTGTCTCTTAAAAGGATACTGACATTGGTTCACCCTAGTCCAATGTGATCTCATCTGGATCCTTACCTTAATTACGTCTGCAAAGACTGTGTTTCCAAACAAGGTCACATGCTGAGATTCCAGGTGGACAGTAAGTTTCATGGGGACATGATTCATCACGAGAATTTGGAAGAGTTTTCTGACAGGAGTTTTGTAGGTTGGGGAAACCAGAGCAGGAGAACGAAAGTAAAGAAAGAAATGAACTTGGCCAGGAGAGGTTCAGGGAACACTCCTGGCACAGAGATGCAAAAGCTGTGAGGGTCAATGTGACTCACTGGTGGCTGTAGTAAGACAAAAACAGGGCCCCTCGGGCAGCCTTCTTTCAGGTCCCCTCTCGCTGTGGGAGCTTTTCTGTCTTCTTAAAAAGTACTACTTTCTGAAAAAAAAAAAAAACCAAAACCGGGCCCCTCCACCCAGCTGCTGTGAGGTAGGGGGATGGGGCAGAGCACAGAAAAGCCTAGCAGAGATGCCAGGAGAATAAAAAGGCAAGTTGTAGGCCCCATGGGTTGTGAGAGAGCTTTGTACCTGTAAGTCAGGGGACTTTGGGATTGACTAAGGTCACATTATTATGCTTGGCTGAGAAGCCAATCTGACCTTTGGAAAGTAGAAAATAAAATCGTTGAGGGATCAGGCATTGCAGAAATCACGGGCCCAGACTTGTCTACAAGTTGGATTGACAGGGGAGAGCTTGGGAAAGAGCTTGTGGGGGGACGCCGGCGATGAGGGACTGAGAGCAAAAGCGGTGTGGTGTCCTGAGGCCACAGGTGGTACGTGGGGCCTTCTGTGAGGGAGCAACAGGAGAGGAGAGACATCCTGGAAGCAGAAAAAAACAAACAAACTGTGGGTTGGTCCACAACTGAAGGAAAGAGCACATGGGGGCAAATAGGAAGAAGTGAGATACCATTTTGACTGGATACCATTTTGACTGGATTTGCAGGCAGGAGTGAGCCCGGAGAAGAGTTTGAAATGAGGGCATGACAGCCGGGCATGGTGGCTCATGCCTGTAATCCCAGCATTTTGGGAGGCAGAGGCGAGAGGATTACCTGAGTCCCGGGGCTTGCGACCAGCCTGGGCAACCTGGCGAGACCTCATCTCTACAATAAATCAAAAAAATTAGCCAGGAGTGGTGGTGCATGCCTGTGGTTCCTGCTACTTGGAAGGCTGAGGCAGAAGGATCACCTGAGCCCAGCAAGTCGAGGCTGCAGTGGCTGTGAGTGTGCAGCTGCACTCCAGTATGGGCAACATAGTGAGACTCCTACTCAAAAAAAAGAAAAAGGAAAAGGAAAGAAATGAGGGCATGGCAAGCTTTGCCTTGAACTGTAGGCCATCTCAGATTAAGACAGTCCCTCTGTTCCTCACTTTTAATTGTGGCAAAATATACATCACATAAAATTTATCATTTTAGGCCAGGTGCAATGACTCAAGCTTGTAATCCCAGCACTTTGGGAGGCCGAGGTGAGAGGATTGCCTGAGCCCACGGGTTTGAGACCAGCCTGGGCAGCATGGTGAGACCTCATCTCTACAATAAATCAAAAAATCATCCGGGTGTGATAGCGCATGCTTGTAGCTCCAGCTACTTGGGAGGCTGAGGCAGAAGGATCACCGGAGCCCAGCAAGTCAATGCTGGGGTGGCCATGAGTGTGCCACTGCACTCCAGCCTGGACGATGGAGTGAGACTCCAACTCGAAAAAAAAAAAAATTACCATTTTAGTCATTTCTCAGTGTGTGGTTCAGCAGCATTAAGTACGCTCACAGTGTTACGAATGTTCCTTACTTTGTTTTTATCATAGGTGAGGGAGAAGATTGATGACAGTGGGGAAGACTTATTGTTGGTGAAAGAAAGAGTACTCTGAAGAGGGGGGAAAAAGTTGAACCCCAACCTCTCACCCCAGCTCATGCAGAAAAGAGCTTAGGTTATGCAGAGAAGTGGACTTTCTGCAACACTGGAAAGCAGAGCAGAAATATTGTTCAAGGACAAATGGGCACTGATTTCTGCTTTCTCCCCAAGATGTAGCCCTACTAATGCCAGATTTGCTTTGAAAGCCAGGGGGAAACGCTGGATGTTGATAAACAGTCCCTGATACAGAAGTACCCAGATTTCTTTAGTGTCTTCACGATGGTAAAATACTACAGTAGATTGAGAAGATACTTTAGAACAAGTTCTTTTCAAATGCACGAGGCATACTTATATTGAAAAAAGAAATTTGCTGTATATCTGAAATCCAAATCTAACAGGTGCCCTGTATTTTACCTGGCAATCGTATTCTGGTAAGACTTTGAAATATGGGTTAATTAAGTCCAGAATTTAAGAGGACCGTGCCCAGTTGTGTTGGGGTCTTTCTCCACCAGTTGCGAATCAGAAACACACCGCAGGTTCGTGCGCACGTGGTCAGCCCGCCCCTAGGCCCCCACCCTGCTCTGCCAGACTGCTACCAAGGCAAAGCACCCCCGCTCCCACATTTCCCCAAGTCTGTGTGTAATTCATGGGAGACCCCTTTTCCCCCTTTAGAGCTGCGTACTTAGACTTGGTTTCACCTGCAGAGAAGTGGGTAATGGCTGACAGAGGAAGATTAGGTTTCAGACTGGCGCCCCCAGAGGCAGTGGCCTCTGATCCACACTGCCATCTAGAGGACCTATGCTCTGAGGATTGCAGGGTTGGGGTGTTAACAGTGGCTTCCCACAGAACCAGGAATAAGGAGGCCCTTGGCAAATCTGGGGTACCCTGCTCTCATGATGCTGATCCCAGGCAGAAACGCCTGTGGGTTCTCCCTACAGAAGGAAAACAACAACGAACGATGCATTCAGAATGAAAACCACCATTTCAAAAGCACATCATTAAAGCAAGCTGTGACCCAAATATTTGTTTGTCATGGTGTGCTTAAGAGTTTTTCAAACTATTGGAAAGAACAGAAAAAGTGAAACACACACACACACACACACACACACACACACCCCAAACATAAAAAGAAAGAAAGAAAAACCAGAGCAAGAACATGGTTGGATGGTTCTCTAGGAGCTGTGTGGCAATTTTTAATTTTAAGAAATCTAAGTTTCGGTGTGGAAGGAGAACTACTGCAACTACTGCAGAACTATACTCAATTTATCACTGGAGCAGGATTTTGAGAGTTTAAAGACTGGCAGGGTGGGGATGAGAGTTTCTATAGACCAGACGAACATGCTTTTTAACTAAAAGGCATCCAACGGGGCATGTGGTCACAGGAAACATGAAGTCAAATCCAGTGGAAAGAGAAGGAAAACCTCATAGGGGTCCTCGTGTGCAAGGGAAAACTGCTTCCTTTTGAGTGATTTCTCACAATGTGGGAGGGCACTGTCTGTCAGCCACACAGAGCCGGCTCCTGAGAGCATTGATGGAGTAATATGGAAGGCTCAGGAGCAGGCATAATTGGGCTCAGTCGCTTTACCACTTATCGGCTTTATGGCTAGTAGAAGCAACTTAGCCTCTCTTGTCAATTTGTATAGATTTTAAAGGACTATAAACAAAATTTGAATGTATAGAACACAGTCCTCCAAGGGTCTCTGTGTTGGCGGTTAATATTCTACTAGCTTGAAAAGTAGCAGCAAAGATGTGCCTTCTGCTAAACTCTAAATCGATCTCTCTTTCTCTCTCTCTCACTCATTCTTACTCTCAAAGAGTGAGAATGCCTGGTTTCTTACCTTCATATTAACTCTAAGATAGATTTCAAGAAAAAAATCCAGTTGTGTCATTCTTGCTGAAACTTTATAGGTGTGGAGTATAAAGTAAGCACTAGGTGGCGTCATGAGACATAGCGAGTCAGAGGCATGAAACACATGACATGGTTCTCCCCAGCCAAGGCTATTTGTGGTCCCAGGTAAGTGTGTACGGTAATCAGTAATGTTTATTTTTGTTTAATGAACATCACATTGATTGATTGTTATGTGTATAGTCCACTGAGAATAATTGTTAACTGGTTTTAAGAACTGCTATTGTGTAAATGATAACCTTTAGAGCATGGGTCCCCAACCCTTGGTCCGTGGACTGGTACTGGGCAGTGGCCTACTAGGAACTGGGTTGCACAGCAGGAAGTGAGCAGTGAACAAGTGGAGCTCTACTTCCTGTCATTTGAGGCATTTGAGTCTCATAGGAGCACGAACCTATTGTGAACTGCACATGTGAGGGATCTAGGTTGTGCGCTCCTGATGAGATTTTAATGCCTGATGACCCCCTGCTCCACCGCTCCACTCAGTCCGTGGAAACCGGTTCCTGTTGCCAAAAAGGTTGGGGCCTCTGCTTTTAGAGTAAGGGTTGAAGGATTTGTGGACTGGCATCAATGGTGTGCCTTCAGAACGTGTATCGCTAAATCTATGTTTTCATATTCTGCTTTACCAAGGACATATTTTGTTCCTCCGTTTCATGGTGAGTACTTGAAAGTCTTCTATATGGAAACAGTCATGTCGTGCTTGGGGCTTGGTGTCAGAAACTCTCTTACACGTGTTTGCAACTCACCATGGAAGACGCTTACCTCATTCCAAGCCCTTCTTTTAGCTCAGAAATCCCTTTGCTCCTTTCAAGAGGGGCTTGGCTATTGAATTCTGCATTTTAGGTTGTAAAGAGCAAGTTGCCAGGCAAGGTGTGCAGAAAACAATTCCTCTGGCCTTCACAATACTTACGACAGTCCCTTTCTAGTCTGGAGTGTTTCACGGGCAAGCTCTGTTCCCACTCCTCCTCCCTTTAAAATTTAAATATATCTTAATCAATAATGTGTGGTGGTTAACAGTCTAGGCCTTATGGTGAGGCACACTTGGGCTTGAATGATTGTTCCAATACTACCTCTTATCCTCTCTAAGCCCCATCTGTTTTCTCATCTACTAAATAAGAATGTTAAAGTATCCAATTTCACAGGGTTGTTGTAAAGATTAAATGAGATAATGCTTATACTACATGGTCATGTAATAATGGCTCGATTTATATTATCTATGTCAACTGAGGAGTGACAAGGCTCTCCTTTGGAAAGGTGAGTTTTATTTCTCATAAAGGGTTGCAGCCTGCAGGGTGACCATTTTGACAGGCTGGGAAGCACAGCTTCTAGCCAAAAGCCAGAAACAGACACTTCGAGGGAAGGACAAAGGGAACAGGAATTTGTGCTGAGCAAGGTGGCTGAATTGCATATTTAATCAGTAAAGAGGGAGTCATGAATACGATTGAGCTTCATTAGAGGCTACATATATATATATATATATATATATATATATATCTCTACCTTCATAGGTCCCGTGTTTACAAAATGGTGGAGTTCCCATGACCCGAGGGTGGAGTTTTCTACCCTCTGATGTCAAAAGCAACCTCCATAGACTGGCCGGAACCACCCCGTGCAGGATGGCCTCTTATTAGGCAAAAATGAGGGGCAACATCAGGTAGTTGATTGATATCAGTGGTGGAGTCTTTTGAAAAGACTGATTTCTATTTAGCCCTTAAGGAAGAAAGACCAGTGGTGGTTAGAAAGGGGAAGGTATCATAAGGTGTGTCCAATCTCCTATCCCATCATGGCTGACAACTCGGTTTTCAAGGTTACTCTGGGTCCTCTTGGCCAAGAGATGTTTTGTTCAGTCAGTTGGCAGGCTTAGAGTTTTACTTTTAGGCTACGACTATTATTATTATTTTGTTATTTCATTTTGTTTATACCCTATTTCCTTATATAGCACATTAGAGCTACTTATAGAAATATCTACCTTTAAAAAAAGTCAGTGCCCTGGATAAAGAAAATGTGAGATAGATACAGCATGGAATACTACACAGCCATAAAAAAAGAATGAAATCAAGTCATTGCAGCAACATGATGGAGCTGGAGAATATTGTCTGTGGGGGGCCAGCCCCCACGTGGAGATTCAGGGTGTCCCTGGAAAGGTGTGGTGGCGTCGGCGATTATTCCTGGGGAATAAAAGGATTAGACTCCTGTCTAGTGCAGGGGCCGATTCCGCGGAAAAGATAGATATATAGAGAGAAAGAATGGACCACTGTTCAAACGGGTTTGAGCAGAAGCCGTTTAATGGAAGTT
>CAUYQG010077724.1:0-19704 GCA_963574415.1 Tarsius wallacei | reverse complement strand
TTTTTTGAGTTAGAGTCTCACTCTGTCACCCAGGCTGGAGTGCAGTGGCCGCTCCCGGCCACCGCAGCCTCGACCTGCTGGGCTCCAGCGATCCTTCCGCCTCAGCCTTCCGAGTAGCTGGAACTACAGGCGTGCGCTACCACGCCCGGCTAATTTTTGATTTATTGTAGAGATGAGGTCTCGCCAAGTTGCCCAGGCAAGTCTCGAACCCGCGGGCTCAGGCAATCCACTCACCTCAGCCACCCAAGGCGTGGGATTACAGGCTGAGCCACCGAACCCGGCTGGCTTTATCTATTTAAAATCTTTTGCTTTTACTTTTAAAACTTTTTTGTTAAAAATGAAGACACAAACACGCACATTAACTTAGGCCTATCCAGGGTCAGGATCATCAGTATCACTGTCTTCCACCACCACATCTTGTCCCGTTGGAAGTTCTTCAGGTACAAGAACATGCATGGAGCTATCATCTTCTATGATAACAATACCTTCTTTTGGAATACCTCCTGAAGAATTTACCTGAAGTTGTCTTACAGCGAACTATTGTTTATAAATAAGAGAAGTACACTCTGAAATAATAATTAAAATTATAGTATAGTAAATACATAAACCAGTAACAAGGTCATTTATTATCATTATGAAGTATCAGGAACTATACATAATTGTAGGTGCTATACTTTATATGACTAACAGCATAGTAGGTGTGTAATATGTAATTACCACAAATGTGTGTAATGTGGTGTGTAATGTTGTGTAATGTGTATAATGTGTTCTGTTATGATGTTAGGACAGCTTTGATGTCATTAGGTGATTAGGCAGGCAACTATCTGGTCAGGGTGACACAGCTCTACTGCTGGACACTGGGCACAGCCGCTATCACTGCCACCAGTAGACACTGGATACTGCTGAAGGCACTTGCCATGAGTATGCACTGCTGTTGGCACTCCTGTTATTGGATACAACTACAATGAATCCTAACTATCCCTTTCTTTGTGTCATTTTTTTCCAGATTCAAAGTTCCAGAAAAGGCATGTTTGTCAGGGTTTAGGCCATTTATTTATACCTAGCTACTAGGGTTCAGAAGAGTGAATATTTTATTTTCTTGTCTTTTGTAGTGTACAGGAATCTGACTTCTACCAAAACTCATGCAGATGTAAAAAAAAAGTCAAATAATTAATTTTTTAAATATTTAAATATAAAATATAACGCCTTCCTTGCAAAGATATTTTTATGAATACTTGGTCATAAAATGTCATCTGTAGTTGTCATCATTTTTAAATTACTTGAGAATCTCTCTAGCAGCAATATTGATAGATTGAACAGCCTGTACCACTAAATTAAGTCAAGGTAGATGAAGCCTGCAATAATAACAAAGTATCACAGTTTTCTCTAGAAAGTGGTTAATAAAATCAACATCCTCAGTAGGCAGGGTAAAGGCCTTCTTCTCTTAGTACTATTAAGCCAGATGTGAGAACCTCAAGGTTTTCAAACCATAGCCATCCCAGAAATTTCAACAGGGTTTTTAGACTGATATCTTGATGTTGCAGGTGGGGTTACTTGAACCAGGAAGAATTGCAGAATTCAAGAATATGACCAACAGGTTTGAAAGTCTCAGAAAATAGTTTTGTTCTGTAGTCTAGAAAATTTAGAGAAGTAGGCCCATAGACTCAAAAAACCACTGCAACACATTGATGTATCAAAGTTGTATTTTTACGAGGCAAGGTGTAGTATGATAGAGAAGAGGTGTGGTCTGTCTTTGGAAACAAGTAGAAAAATGGGTGAAGTTGTGACATGCTGGTTGAATGATTCAAAAAGTAATTGTTGCAGTGAATAGAATGCTGGCATGCCTTTCTTATCTGGTATCTCATTTATGCTCCAAGGAGAGCTATGCTTCTTAAAGAGGCCACCTGGGGTGACCCTCCATTTGTTCTCAGGATCCACTCTTCATCCTGCTTCCCTCCTGTGCTCTGTTCCTTTGGAAACTGACCTCTGTGAACTCAATGGCCTTTCTTGTCCTCTGGTTTCCTATTGGGTTTGGCTAGTGATGAGAATCTACCAGAAATCAAAGATGTCCCAGTGGAATGAATCCCTCAACCAAAGGTCTTAGTCCTTATTAGGAATCTTCCTACAGTCGTCTCTGCCTCTAGATTTCAGTAACTGTTTTTCTGCCCATTTCGCCTGCAAGACTAGACATGATAAAGAGCAACTGTTCACTGTTTATGGGTTCCACACTAATTCTTGTGGTTTCTAACACCTCACACCTTTTCATATCTCTCCTAATTCTGCTTTAGTGGACCATATATTTTCTTTCTGGAACCCTGGCGGCAAGCCAAGACATATAAGATTATGAAATGAGCTCAACTACATTTAAGCAAAATGGAGCATGTTTTCAATGTTAACTCCCAAACTAGCTTAAATCCACCTACATTTCTGAACCATTCCCTTTACAGTTATTGATCCCACTGTCTATTTTCCTACCTTCTTTGTGCTGTCAGTATCAGCTATCATAACTGTTTATTCTGTTTTCAATACTTTCACTTTGTTCCCTAGAATCACATTTCATATTCCTTTCTGGAATGCTACTTCCTTGGACTAATATAACCCTAACAAATACCCTTTCATCCCCCAGTCACCCCAAATAAGCTATTCAACTTCTGTCATTTGGGAAGCTGAGAAATGCTGGAGAAATAAAATGTCACATCAGGATATATATGAGTATCAGTTTATCTATACCAGGATATATGAGTATCAACCTAAACTATGTACTTTCTTACTCTCTGGAATGACTGTTTTAAATCTCATTAGACCTTGACTTCTACTTTATAGAGCCAATAGAAGCCATAAAAAGAGGACTTCATAATTTTTTTTTTTTTTTTGCCATTCTACCTACAAATTTCCCTACTTATCCTTTCCTCATCGTCTTCTATTATAATATACTGTGCTCAAGATCCCAGGTCCTGAAATCTTGAACTACCTATTCTTTCTTCTCCTGAGTCTTTAACTTCTTTCCTTTCTCAGGATGCCACACAGTATACTCCCAAAGTAATTTTCTAACAAATTATGTCTCCAACAAACTTCTCCAGTGCTGCCTAGCATTTCTCTCCCCTTCCTGGCCAGTCTACTCGAAATATTTGAATGTTCCATTTCCCCATCTCCTGTTTATTCTATTTATTTATTTATAATTTATAGAAAATAATTGTGTTTATTTATGGGATACAATGTAATGTTTTGATCTCTGTATACATTGTAGAAAGATTCAGTCAAGCTAATTAACATAGCCATCGCCTCACCAATGTATCATTTACATGTGGTGAGAATGCTAAAAATCTATTTTAGCAATTTTAAAAAATATACAATACATTATTAGCTATGGTCTCCATGTGGTGCAATAGATCCCTGAAACTGAGTCCTCCAGTCTAACTAAAACTTTGTCCCTTTGGTCAACATTTCCCTCCCCCATTCCTCCTGCACCCCCCATCTCTGGGGATCATCTTTCTATTTTCTGTTTCTATTAGATTGACTTTTTTAGATTTCTCATATAAATGAGATCAGCAGTATTTTTCTTTCTGTGCTTGGCTTATTTCACTTATCATAATGTACTCCAAGTTTATCCGTATTGTCTGAAATGGCAGAACTTTGTTAGTTTAAGGCTATATAGTATTCCATTGTGTATATACATACAATATACAGTACCACTCCATTGTATGTGTGTGTATATGTGTATATATATGTGTGTGTATATACATATAATAAATATATATACAGTACCAAGTTTTCTTTGTCTATTTATCTGGTAATGAATACTTAAGTTGATATCATACTTTGGTTATTGTGAATAATGCTGCAATGAACATGAGATTGCAGATATCTTTTTGACATAATTTCAAGTTCTTTGAATATGCAGCCAGAAGTGGGATTTCTGGATCATATGGTCATATGGTAATTCTATTTTTAGTTTTTTGAGGACATCATACTGTCTTTCATAATGGCTATCCTAATTTACATTCCTACCAACAGGGTTCCCTTTTCTCCACAAGCAGCACTGTTTGTAGCAGTGGAAAATGGAATGCTTTTTTTATCTAATTGAAGGCATTCTAAATACCCATTAATGGGGGAATAGTTAAATACATCATTGTACATCCATGATTTAGAGGCCATGTAACCAACAGAAATAATAAGATAGTGATATACATATATGACGTATATAATACAGAAATAATAAGATAGGATATACATATATATGACATATATAATACATATATAAGACAGATTGTTCAGTGGAAAAAGTCAACTTACCGAGAAGTATGCTGTGGTAGACATGTAGGTGCACCTATAGGTGTGACTTCATGAGAACTTGTTGCAAGGAGTATAATTGGTTAACAGTCCCCAGCTGACAGTGTTCACACCAAAACTATACTCTTCCTGGGGCTCAAGATGACTGAGCTCAGCAGACTTTAGAGCCCTATTTTTCCTGCCCAGTGCAAATTTCCCTAACAGGTAATCTTTGCTTGGTGACTCCCCATGGGCATGGAGAGACTTTCTCAAAACTGCACTGAAGTCTGAGCCTCTTCTTGTCCAGTCTTGATTCCTTCTCTCCTTTCACAGGCATCGGACCTGTTTTTCAGTCTATTCTCAGAACTGCACTGAAATCTGAGTCTCTTCTTGTCCAGTCTTGATTCCTTCCTTCTCTCCTTTCACAGGCATCAGACCTGTTTTTCAATCTAAATTGTCTTACCTCCTACATATGCCCTCTTTCCCTTTTATTCTTCTCAAGCATTTCCCCTAAAAATCTTTGGCATGTCTAATTTTGTCTTGGCATTTGCTTTTCTGAGGAATAGACACCTGCATGAAGGAAGATACCACTGATAAAAGCCTTGCTACTAAACAGTACTATGTATTTCTATATGTACATGTATATGCATATGAAAAGTTCTGGAAGAATGTATAATGAACTTAAAACTGTGATTACCTTTGCATAGGTAATTTAGATTAGGTAGTGGTGTGACCATTTGAATAAAAATGAATTATTTATTCATATATATGTTTGTATAAGAATAAACCTACCTCCAGAAGGTTAAACAACAACAAAACGAGTAAGTGCTGCTACCAGGGAAGGGGAACTGAGTGCTTAGGGCAAGTGCGAGATTAATTTTTTACTTTTTTTCTTTTTATGCCATGTCTATGAATTACATTTTTAATTATTTTTAAAAGTGGAGGGGGAGAGTTGTAGCTTTGTCATAATCTCTATAGTACTCACACATTAATTAATGTGGGTTCACCACCCTCATCCCAAGGTTGTGTCCTACTGAAAGATCCAATGTACCCAAGTTTTATACATTTGGGAGCAGGAGGTGACTATAGTCTCATGCGTTCTCTCTTGAGTGTGAGATAACTGCCTACCAGGAAAACTAAGAGCAGCTTGGAACAGGACCATATTCTTTCTACCTATTTTTTTCCTGTTTAGTATAAGAAGCCAAGAAAAGCATTCTACAGGACCTTGTTGGTGGAATGTGATGAGATTACTCTTGGGTTCTGAGGATTTAGAAAATTAATTTTTTTTCTTTCTGAAGAAAAATATATCTTCAGTATGAACTACTTAGAAAATAAATATACTTACATATACATGTGTTAATTTATATTTGTGAATTCATCTACTAGATACAGAAACAATAAGCATTTTGGCATTTATCATTTTAGAATTTTTTTTTTTTGAATTGGAGTCTTACTCTGTCGCTCAGGCTGGAGTGCAGTGGCACGCTCATGGCCACCCCAGCGTCAACCTACCAGGCTCAGGTGATCCTTCCGCCTCAGCTTTCCAAGTAGCAAGAACTACAGGTGTGCGCTACCACGCCAGGCTAATTTTTTGATTTTTGTAGAGAAGAGGTCTCGCCAAGTTGCCCAGGCTGTTCTTGAACCTGTGGGCTCAGGCAATCATCTCACCTTGACCTCCCAAAGTGCTGGGATTACAGGCTTGAGCCACCACACCCAGCCCATTTCAGAATTTTTAATCTTCAGCAACTGTCTTAGTTCATTTGTGCTGCTATAACAAAACACCCCAGACGGAGAATTTATAAAAAGCAGAAATTTGTGTCTCATAGTTTTAGAGGCTGGGAAGACCAAGATCAAGGCACTGGCAGGTTTGTTGTCTGGTGAGGGTTCATTCACTTGTTTTAAGGTGGTTCCTTAAATGCTGTACCTTTCAGAGGGTAGGAGTGCTACATCCTCATGTAGCAGAAGAGAGTGAAACCACTTCTGCAATCTCTTATTATAGTGGTATTAATCCATCCAAGAGGGCAGAGCCCTCATGACCTAAAGGCTCCATCTTTCAATACAGTTATTTTAGGATAAAGTTCACAATACATGGATTTGAGGAGACATATTCAGAGCATAGCAGCATCATGTACATATATTTTTTTTCCTGAAATGTGATAATACATGTACACATTTGTAACTTACTTTTTAAATTTACCTTTTATATTTCAAAATTATATATGTGCATATTTTAAAAATCAAATCATTTTAGATCGCTTATTATAAAAAACAATAGTCATACCTCTTTTCTTCCCTTATTTCCTGCTCCTTATAGGAACCACTTTTTCTCTTGCTTCTTCTTCTTCTTCTTCTTCTTCTTCTTCTTCCTCCTCCTCCTCCTCTTTCTCCTCCTCCTCCTCCTTCTCCTCCTCCTCCACTTCTTCGTCCTCTACTTTTTTATGGCTTTGGTCTCATTAGGTTGCCCAGGCTAGTCTTAAACTCCTGGGTTCAAGGGATCCTCTCATTTTAGCCTTCAGAGTAGCTGGGACTACAGACACATGCCGCTGCACCTGGCTTGATTTTTTTAAAATAATAGAATATGTGCTAAGTGAAATTACTTTATTAGGAGGATAACAGGGAAGAGATGTATGAAAAAGATAAATTCCTGTTTTTCATAGTAGGAAGTCAATAGCGAAAGACTAAAACTGAAAAATCAAAAAGTAGCAAAATAAGCATGCTGTTTAGAAAAATGGGGGTAAGTACAAAAAAGAATCAGCTAAAAGAGTTGAAAGTTTTTGCCTATGAGGCTTCTAAACAGATCATTAAATATTCCTCCTGTTTTTCACCTTTATCTTTACCCCAACTTCCAGAGGTATCTGTTACTACCAATTCCTTGAGCCCTTTGAAAGTTCTGTGATAAAACTTGAGTTATTTTCTTCTTTCTCCAATGGCAGCTCATGTTTCAGTATTATCAGTTTTGCTAAGTTCATTACTATTCAGCCATGTTTTTGTTAACCTAAACCTTCAACACTGTTGCCATTGTCTCCTCTACTGTTCTTTTTGTCATGGTGAATGTATGACTTAAAAAAAAAAACTTTTAAAAATAAAAGACACACCTTTAAAACACATCCTACATTCTTACCTAGAAATAATTACTTTTTAAAAACTGTGAACATTTTTTTCATGCTATTACCTTTTCCTACGTCATACTTTAAGTAGTTAATGTTCCATTATCTAGATGCAATATAAATAAGTCTATTTCCCGGTTGAATATTTCCATTTCCAATTTTTTCTATCAAAGTTAACAATAAAATTAATATCCTTATAACTAAATTTCTATAAATTGACTTAAGAGGCCAAAGAATGAAATAGATGCCAACACAAGGGGGGAGGAATCTTAAAACAATGTGGTAAGTGCAATGATAGAGATGTACACAGTATATTATGGAAGCCCAGAGGAGACAAACCTAATGCAACTTTAGGAAGATACGGGACTTCTGTTCTAAGAAGGCTCTCAGGAGGAGGTGGTGATGAAGCTGAAATAGGTGTTAAGTGGGTGGAGAAGATGAATAGCATTTCAAGAGGAGAGAGCAGTGTGAGCAATTCATGGAGGCAAGAAAGTTATATACAGGGAATTTTCCGTAGGCTGCTAAATATTATAATAAGCGTGAATTGCAAAAGATGAGGCAAATAAGGCAGGCAGAATCCAATAAGGCCTCATATGTCATGTTAGGAAGGTTTTAACATATTTTTATGTGACATAGAGTCACTGAAAACTTTTGAGTGGGGGCTATCTGAAAAGAGATTAGAGAATGGCAAGATGCAAGACAGGAAGATACAAGAAGCTATGACTCATTCAGAGACAATAAATGTCTGAGAAGGAAGTTGGGAGAGCAAATTCTAGTTTGAAGAATTCAAAGACTAATTAGTTGTTAAAATCTGTAGCAAACAATAATCAAAACAGCCTGGTATTGGTACAAGAACAGGCATATGGACCAAAGAAACAGGATAGAAATTCCGGAAGCCAGACCTCAATTTCTCAACTAACTCATCTTTGACAAAGCCTCCACCAACAACCACTGGGGAGAGGAGAACCTATTCAGTAAATGGTGTTGGGAAAACTGACTGATCACATGCAGGAGATTGAAATAGGACCCCTACCTATCACCATAACACAAAATTAACTCTAAATGGATCAAAGTCATTCTACCAAAAAGATATCTGCACATGCATGTTTGTTGCAGCTCTATTCACAATAGCAAAAACACGGAACCAACCATGCTGCCCATCGAAGCTGGACTGGATAAAAAAAATGTGGTACATATACACAATGGAATATTATGCAACTATAAAGAAGGACAAACATATGGACTTCACAGTAACTTGGATGGATTTAAAGTCAATCATACTTAGTGATCTATCACAGAAACGAAGAACAGAGTACCATATGTTCTCACTAATAAGTAGTAGTGGGAAACTGCTAGGGGTTGGGAGTGAGATTGGCAGTTGAGGGCAACTGCCAGGGGAGGGAGGGACATGCCTTATCAACAAGGGTACCTGTATAATGAACATTTGTATACCTAACCCTGAATTGTATCCCACATCTTTAAAATAAAAACAAAACAAAAAAAATCTGTAGTAGAATGAGTTGAATGTTGGGAGGGGGGTGAGAGATGGGAAGAAGTGGAGTTTAAATAGACCCAGGTTTCTGTTTTGAGTGCAGGAGAGGTGGGGGACTGATCAGAAGACCAGGAAATATACATCGCAGGGAATATGGTGATGGTTGCGAAAGGCATTGGGTATTGTCCTTCTACTACAGTCTTAAAAGGGATTCTAAAGGGATTTTCTTTCCCTTGTTCCCTCAGCCCTACACTTTCATTACTGGACTAAGTGGATACTCACCAGCTGGCTGTGTCCATCATTACAGCCAAGTCTGAGAATTCCTGATTATACTTAGAGCCTGTGGAGCTGCTGACACACACAGTCATTAGCAGACGACCCTTTTGTAACAAACTATGCTTTAAAATGTAAACGGTGGAGGCATTTTCCTTGTGTTGTCCAGAAGGAACTTTCTCCTGCGTGAGCCTGGATTAATCATGAGAGAGCTTGTCAACATTCCACTGGTACATATTCTTACTCTGGTTGCCTTCAGCGTGACTGAGAAACTTCCAAAAGGTTGGTTTCAGCAATCTTCTCTCCTTGTTGTCTTGTCACAGTTCTAAAACGTACGTGTGCTATGATTACAACTGATTCAGTGTGGTGGGCTTGGGAAAGTAGAATGGAATGTATGGAGGCGGAGGAAACTATATTCATAAGTAACGGGGTGATGATCTCTCTACTGATATTCCGCTCCTAAGTTCTGCAATGAAAAGTTGAGCCATACAGTGCACTCAGAGCCCTCACTTCTAGGGGGAAATATTAGCAGGTAGACTGCAAGTTATCAAGTTCTGTTTTGTTCATGTGTTTATGAGTATATTTTATGGGTATGCCATTTTTCCAAGGTAGTCCAAATGGATGAAGAAAACATTTTCATATCAGGTTTGCCAAGAATATAATCAACGGACTCTCAGACACCCAGAGCTTTTGTTTCTGAACAAAAATCATTTCAATTTTTAGTTTTGGTTTTGCAAAACTCTTAATAAATATCTAAATTGCTAAAAGTCAGAAATACAGAAAGATGCACACAATTTGCCTATATAATAAAACCCAAAAGACAATGAGTTCTAAATAAATTTGAGGCTGGAGTCATGGCAAGAGACTGCAAAAGTTTTTTTCAGAGCCTTTGGAATGTACCGGAAATAACACCACCTCAGAGGAAAGGAAAGCAACTTAAGAAACTGACAAACACCTGTTGCAGTAGCAAGAATGTCCACAGTGATATGGTTTCTGGCCAGTGTATTATGAAACTAAGGCTAGTGTATTTCAAATCAGGAAAACTAGAAAATATGTAATTCACAAAGTGACTGAGGATTTCATTTATATCTTTTTTTATAAAAGACATGAGAAAGCAAATTGAATGGTATTAATTAAAGCAAAAAGTTTCAAATTCAATGCTTTAAAATAGAGTAAAAAGAGTTCTGCTTGGGACGCAATCAAACAAATCATTTTCTTTTTATATTACTTTACCAAAGCGCTGAAGCAGTTTCTATCAAGTAGATGAGTGAAGGGTAGTATCTGTATGTAGATGGGAAAAATATCTTTAGATTTTGTGGTTTACTGAAAATTCTGGAGTCACAAGGTTAGGATTCACATGCAAATAAGATATAAATTTCTTCTCGAATAATCTGATTTCACAGATTTTTTGTTTTGTTTTGTTGCTTCACTTTTTCCACTTTACTTGAACAGAATGGTATCTTCAAGTGTATTTAAACATCTAATTTCCAGTTAATACTTTAAGGTATCTTCAGATAAAAGAGAATCTAGATATTTTCAAACAGCTAATTATAGCCAGATAGACTTAACATTGGCTTCAGATTCTTTTAATACTTCCTGATCATACCACGGATGTCCGGTAAGGCAGCACCTGGATGTTTGAACATATCCATATGTTTAAAGTCTTATTTGTGTTATTCTAAATCATGCAATTACATAAATGACAAGATTAAATCCTAAAACTTGATAAAATCCAGTCCTAAGGGAGAACAATTGAATTTTATGGTCCAAATCAGAATTTGGTGAACACACACACACACACACACACACACACACACACACACACAAAAAACCCCCAAACCTTTCTATCTGAATAAGTCCTAATGTTTCTATATTCTAGAAAGAAATTATTTCCAGTTGTAAAACTTTACAGATAAAGCTCCTAATTTAAACGCATACTATCTCTATTTTGAAAATTTCAAAATGTAGTAGTATCAAGGTAACAAAGCCAAGAATCCTGCCTTTTAAATAAACTAATCAGATTATAAATCCAATTTTGAATCTTATAATTCATTTACTATATACTTAGATTTTAAAATGAAAAAACTGAAACAATGTAGTTTTCTTAGCCTACTATACTAATTGTAAAATCTAAATTAGTATTAGTTTAACATCAACCTTAGCCAAAAACACCATGACTAGGAGAGCAAATATCAATTTGCTATACACATCAGTTCTAAGAATAAATAACATCATGAAAACAGTCCTTAAAAGTTTAAGTGTTGAGGTATGAGATAAAGATTGGTAGAAATAACCATTATAATATTTTATTTAATATTGTTGATAATAATGAAAATATTCCACCTTAACTATCTTATAGTTGTTTTCTTTATTCTTGCCAGAAGGTAATAACAAAGAGTTTTTTAGATGCCATATTTTTCTAAAGTTTCTCATCATGAGTGAATCAAGGAAACTACATAATATTGTATTACAAAATAAATCAACATTTTAAATAGTGCAAAAATATTCAGGGAATTCTTTTCTGACTCTCTGTACATAGGTTCCTTGACAACGTTAGTACCAATTTTGTAGAACTAGTAACTTACTGTTTCAGTTTAGTTTAATTGAGACTCCTATCCTAATGTTCAAATATAAGGGGAAAAGTCACTGTTTTTTGGAAGTATTTCAACTAGTGATACTTTTCAATGGTGAATTCAATTTCATAACCCCAAGCAGGAGAATTTTATAGTCATGTATGAAAGTAGCTAACATTTCATTGAATACTTGCCTTAACCATATATGTCAATAACATGTAATGCTTTATCAGACAATAGTAAGCACATGGTGGAGTGTTAAATTCTTCAGGAATACAGAAGTTCATATAAGAAGTCTAGATTTGCTTAATGGGCACAAAGAACTCTTGCCAAAACTCTACTTTTAAAATTATACCTTTTACTACCATACCTTGAAGTGTTTGAATCTAAGTGATTTATCGTTAGATATGTTTGAATAACCTCTTCTTTTAAATTGTACGCATACAGGGATAAGAATCACAGATTTGACATATGACTAAGTCAGTACCAGCACAGCTGTCATTGAAATCCAGGACACCCAGTCCTGGATGAATGTTTTATATTGATGTGCATTGAAAGAACTACTCATTACATGTTTGGATAAACACAGTTGCTCTAAATATTTTTGAACTTGAATATCAGAAAGAGCAGAAATGTCAAGAATTTTATAAACTACCTTATTTCCAAAGGTGAATTAGGCAGCTTCTCAGTGAAATAGGACTTGAGGTCACTGGGGAGATTGACAAGTGAGAGGTGAAGAGGACCAGAGGGGAGTGGTCCCATTCAAGAAAATGAGAGGATTGCATGAGCCATACAGAGAACCCAGCTAGGGCTTTGGACTACAACAGTCTTTATAGCACCCTGAGCTGAACAGTTGCTTTACTTTATCCAGAAGTGCTATATGAATATTAGGTAGCTAGGACAGATGGTTGGATTAATTCAGGATTGGCGCTTTTCCAGGCTCACTGCAGCTACAGAAGTGGAGAGTAAAGTGTTAGAGTTATATGGCAACATACCTTGGGGTGTAGGTTGAATACGAAGAAAGTGAATCAACATTTAGGGGATAGAAGAGAATGTTGAGATCATGTTCCTTCTTCCTAGTTCCTGATGTTTTTCTGTGTATCTTTAGGAAAAGCACATAACTCTCTGTGAGTCTCAGTTTCCTCAGAAAATGAAAATTTGCCTACAAATGCTTGACAATGATGGTTATGTATTATGCTAAGAGTAGTCAGTGATTGCTGTAGGTGCTACACATGTTTTAGATGAGTCCTTATGAGACCATGTTTTAACCCAAAGGAATGCTCCCAGGAAGAGCAGTTTCAGAAATTTAACAGGTAGAGTAGAACTTTTATCTGCCTCTGCCAGTGACATCCCAGAAAGCAAGGACCAAGGGTGTTTTCTGTGGCAAATAATTAATCATACAGCATTAATAAATGGTTATTAAGTATTATTACAAGTTACAAAGACATCATAACAAAAAATAATCAGTGAGTAGTTGGTAAGTTAGTGGCCATGTGCTAGAGTCCATAAAATACAAAGGAAGAGTAATATCACATCCTTCTCACCAAGCAGATAGTACTGAAGTTAAGTTACTCTTTGGGTCCAGAAAATTGTTGTGTTCATTTTCGTGTATTTGTTATTCATGCAGTCCTTGGACTGAGAGAATAAATAGTGCCTTACTTTAAACAGGCTCTGGCTGAGATGAAAGCTGGATAGTAGAATGAAAGTAAACAAGAGACAGTCTGCTGAGTCAACAGATATCATTAAATACGACTATGGGATTGTGTTAGTAAAAATTTGAAAGCAGATTTGGATAATTGTAAATATGAGTAAAGTGGACTTAATCAACTACATTCTGCCTATGGAAAGTAATATTGATGTAAATCTTCCTTTTTTTCCCCCTCTGTGCATGACCGGTACTATCTTAAAGACAGTATATCTTAGAGTTAAGGGACTGGAACCTTAATTGGTTGTAACCCCAAAGTTCAGCTCTATTACTTCCTACTTTTGTGAGGTTTGGACAAATTATCAAACCTTTCTTAGCCTCCATTGCTAACCTGCAAACGGGAACATTAATAGTATCTACTTTTATGTTTGTTGTAATAAATAAAAGAGATGAGAGAAAAGTATAAGACACAGCACATAGCAGGTTCTTAATCAATTTTAGATGCTAATATTATAAAAACAGAGTAAAATCTCACATAAGTCTGTCATGTCTCTGAACCTTATGGGAAAGTGTTAACTTAATAAAGTTCTTAGTAACACCCCACTTATTTCTGTGTGTCTAAGTTTTTCAAGACACTCGGACTTGCTTATTTTATCTTAACTGATCTAAACAAAGTTAGTGACGTGCCATTGGAAATATAACATTAAGTCTGTTACCTCTGCCACTTCTGTATCTGTATATTGAATGAAAAGAAACTAATGAATGAAGTTTCTTTTTTATAAAAATAATACACAGTATTTAATAATGTTTTTGAAAACATAAAATATACAAAGTTTAAAACATAAAAAACTACCTATACTTCCAGGACTATTAACATGTTGGTATATTTCCTTCCACTTTTTTCTATATTGTTTTTAAACGAAGTGCTAATAATATTCTTTATACAATTCCACTGCCTGCTGTTTTTACTTAGCAATAAAGCACAAGCTTTATAATAATTAATCCTTCATTATTAATACTCTTAAAAATATCATTTGCAGTGACTATGTAAATAATATCCTGTTTAGAAAACAGTGTGCTGGTGTATGTTTTATATCTACCTCTCTGAGAATAAAAGTCTCTGATTTGTTGCACTTGGTTTCTGTAAACATTCCAAATCATGGAATTTCAAGCTACCAGCAAACTCTGAACACTGAGTTGGGAAAGAACATGTTTAGTAGCATTTTTTATATACTATTTCTACCATGCAGCTACATTAAATAATCTCAAGAGTATAGATAGTAGTGAAATGTAGTTTAATAATTAGAAAGTGATACATTTTGGAGGCCCAAACTTTACCTGTACGATGCCCACTTGTATACCTAATCCTGAATTGTACCCTACATCTTTAAGAAAAAATATATATAAAAAAGAAAGTGATATATTTTAAGTATTATTACTGTTTTAATATAATTTATTTAAATATGAATGCATACAATTTAGCTTTTAATAATGGTTGTATTTGGAAATCATCTCACAAAACATCCCTGAAAAAATTACTAGTTGGCTCTTGCAAGTATGTGTAAGCCAGCTCCTGGGGACCACAGTTAGAAGACACAACTCCCTATGCACCTAAATCCTCTCCCACTTTACTACAACTAGTAGAATTTAGTACAGTTGATCTGTTTTCTTCAGTGAAAGTCACTTTTATGCCTTTCTATATGTGAGATTATTTCCTTAGGGATAAATATTCATGATAAATTTGAATATAATCCAGAGACCAGAAGAACAATTGAACAGCCAGGGTTTTTGTTTCTAAATTATTGAATCAGATAACACTCACATAGAGCACTGTGTGGACCAAGGGCAAATTAAAATGTTTTCTATTATTCATTTATTTAATTCTTATGACAAGCCTATGTAGAGGCTTTATTAGTTTCTTCATCTCAATGAACATCATCAGTTAACCTTTGGCCCACCATTACCCACACACTGCAAGTTCCATATAATTTTGTTTTTGTTGTTTATCTCTTAATATCTATGTGATTATATTATTGATTGCATATATCATTCATTAGTTATTTAGAAAAATAGACTTTTTCCTAAGGGATTGACTTCTTTCTTTCCTTTTGACTTCTTTTTTTAAACTTTACCAATTGCAAGTTTGCTTCCATAGTATTTAGAAAATTAATATTTCTTTGGCATCCTAATCTGTTTGTTCTAACTTTTTGTATTACAAAGATAATATGTATTCATTTTATAAAAATTCCTGGAAGATACCGCCAAACGAAAATATAAAATTACACATAATGCTCATATTTAAGGACACATTGTTTTAACATTTTGGTATTAAGACTTCCAGTCTCTCATATACCTATAAATATGCACATATATATGTGTTATATATATTATATGTGCATGTATGCATGTGTGAGTATATATGTATATACACACATATATATATTATATACATGTACATACCGAGGGTGCCAACAATGTATTTTAACATATTTTAAGAGATGTTTTCTATGTATTACTTTTAGTTTGCCATAATCAGAAGTGTCTGAATGCTGACGGTAACCACTTTGAGTACTTCTTGTAATTGCAGAAGTCAAACATGACTTGTATTCATCTATTACCAGTATATATTGAGTATTAAAATTTTAATGGTTTTTTTCTTTTCTTAAAATGTGTATACAATTTTTGGCACTGTGTGTGTGTGTGTGTGTGTGTGTGTGTGTGTGTGTTTAATTTTATTTACAAACTTTGGGGCCTGTCACTTCATTTAGAAAAGGGAATCATTTAGATTAGAACCTCTCTCTTCTGTTTCCTACCAGCAAATGGGAAAATCTACCTCTTGGCTTCCATCCTTTCCTGTTTACCCCTCATTTTGCTTCAAGAGAACTTTTTTCTCCAGCTCATGGTTAAACCCTCTTCCTTACTCTGAGCTCGATATTTGTTTGCTCTCTCAGTGACCTTCAATTATCTCCCCCAATCCTTTTTTTCCAATGTCCAACATTTTGTTTCTGCCAGATGCTTCCAATCAGCATTTAAACCCCACCTTTGTCCCCATTTTCACCCTATGGTGCTGTCCAGCCTCTCTTCCCTTTCACTGTTAAACTCTGCTGCAAAAAGACAATAGCGCTCCTCTCCTCATTGTCTCCACTTTCTTATCTCCCACCTATCCCTTACCCTCTGCCGTCTGGCTTCCCATTCCCAGCACCACTGAATCTGATATCTATAGAAACCCTTTAAGCTATTGCTATAATGAATCCTATTCAAAGGGATTTTAAAATGAGTTATTCTTATTTCTTTACAAGGATGTTTTGTGCTTAAACATATGTGATAATTTTCAAATATACCTTTAAATTTAATTTGCTTCTTAAAATTTTTAATTAAGGGTTTTACAACTTGCTCAGCTTACATCAGAATTGTATTTGTCCAAAGATTAACTTGGGAAGCTTTCTATATTTTATATTCTCTGCAGCTTTTAAGTAACAGGAGACTAAATTCTTTCTCAAATATTTAAAAGGACTTAACTGAAAACCTTTGGGGTCTCTTTTTTTTTTAAGAGATGTTTTTTGATCATCTGATCTCATCTTTTATTGGTCTTGTTGATAGTTTTACCCCAACGGTTACTACATTCTGGTATGTAGTTTCTCATTATAATTACACCCCTCAGAATGCTTTTAATTGCACTTTTGATTTTCTTTTGATGTTAGAATTATTTTAAACAGTATTTTTCTTCAAAATTCTTAATTCTTTGAATTAAGGTAATTAAAATTATAGTTTATTTAAAAGTAAATTAGAGAAAGAAAGAGAAGGGAGAGAGAAGATTCACCTCCCCAAGGTGGGGGAAGGAGCCAAAGCCAGGAAGTATGGAGACAGCCATAGCTCAAAGAGCACATGGCCACACCAGAGTATAGCAAGGCAATGAATGACCTGAATTCAGGTTTTTAAATAGAGTGTGCATTAATGTTTGCTTTTATCAAATTCTGGTCTAAGAATATGACTTATATAAAGTATGTTTTTAAATTTTATTTTATTTTTAGTTTTTGTGGGCAGTTGGATGTATCATCTATCAGGGCTTAGAGTTTGATGTGCATATCTGTTTAATTAAATTAATTAATTCTGTTATTCTGTTTCACTACATGTATATTTACATCTTTGTCTTTTGATCTATAAGCAGAACGGGGATTTTTGGTTTGTTTTACTATCTTTTTATTGTTAATTTCTTACAGGTTTTATTGTGGTTAGAAAGTATAGTCTGTATGAAATAAATTATTTGAGATGGGCTAAAATCTTTCTAGCTTAGTAAACTTTCAGTACTTTTGAATGCTTCATCTGTGATTCATTTTTAGAAATGCATTCTCTAATTATTGCATTAAATGTTTTATAGGTGTACTTTATGTCTAGACTGTTAATTTTGATGTTTATATCTTCTGTATCTTTACTACTATTTTTGTTTGATTTATTAGTGTCTCAAGGAAATATGTTAAAGGCTTACACCATTCTAAATCACTTCTCCCTATAGTCTTGTGATTTTGATTTTACTTTTGGCTTCAGTTATTTTTAGTCCTTATTTTCAAATAATTAAGTTTCATAATTGTTGTATCTTCTTAACAAATTATCCCTTTTATCATTAAGTAATGCTTCTCTTTTTCCTTATAAATGCTTATCCCCTTATATTCTAATTTTTTTTTTTTTTTTTTTTTTTGAGTTGGAGTCTCACTCTGTCACCCAGACTGGAGTGCAGTGGCCGCTCCCGGCCACCGCAGCCTCGACCTGCTGGGCTCCGGCGATCCTTCCGCCTCGGCCTTCCGAGTAGCTGGAACTACAGGCGCGCGCTACCACGCCCGGCTGATTTTTTTTTGATTTATTGTAGAGATGAGGTCTTGCTTGCCCAGGCGGGTCTCGAACCCATGGGCTCAGGCAATCCACTCACCTCAGCCTCCCAAAGGCACGGGATTACAGGCTGAGCCACCGAGCCCGGCTTATATGCCTTCTTTATAGTTAGTATACATCAGTTTTACCCCCAAAAATGACATTTTTCATATAAAGGCTGGAAGTAAATCTTAACAATTCTTAACTGTGGGTGATGTGAAAAAGTGTGACTGTAATTCCAGTAGTTTAGAGCATTTATTCCTCAAGGACCTTGCTACACAATCCTTCTATTTTCAGTATTTCCCTCTCAGCATATAAACATGCCTCCTAGGAGGCACCTCAACTTTCCTCAGGTCTCAAGTCTATCTAGAGGTTGGTATACAACTTAAACATACATTTCTTCACTTCTAAAACAGATGCATGCCCCAAGTACCTGTGAAGGAAAAAAACTAAACAAAAAAATGCTAAACTCATCAAGACTCAGTAATTTGACAGATTGTGGGAAACATTATGACGGAAAACAGAAAGATGTAAAGTCCTTCCCATCCCAAATCAGTGGCTTTTAACCCTACTTACACATTAGAACCACCTGAGAAACATAAAACAAGTTGAGATCTTAAACTTAGAGATTTTATGATCAAATCTTTTATTATGACCAAATCTTGGCATCAAATTTTTTTCAAAGTTACGGAGGGATTTCTAATGTGCAGCCAGCACTGGGACCTACTGCTGTAGAACAATGCTGTTCCTTTAAACTTTCTACCAACAACAACAAAAAAATGTTTTATATCGGCCTTGTATAATATAGTAACCACTTTTCACCAACAATGAGTTTTTCTGTTTTCTTGTTACTATTGTTGTTTTAAATAATCACTGTAAGACTAGACATGGTGGCTTCAGCCTGTTATCACAGCACTTTAGGAGGCTGAGGCAGGGAGCATTGCTTGAGCCCAAGAATTCAAGACCAGCCTGAGTAAACTCAGCGAGGCCTTTTCTCTGCAAAAAATAAAAAAAGTTAGCAGAGTATACTGGTGTGCACCTGCAGTCCCAGATACTAGGGATGCTGAAGCCCAGGAGATTGAGGCTGTGGTGAGCCTTGAGCATGCTACTGCACTCCAGCCTGGGTGACAAAGTGAGACCTCAACTCAAAAAAAAAAAAAAAAATAGTCACAGTAACAGTTGGTACTCTAGGTCCTTTCAGAGGCATTTGGCCTTTCCTGGGTTCAAAATAAACTAACTCTTACTGATAGTTTAAGCTGACAATTTCCAACCTAAGATATATCTAACTTTTCTCACACCATCACTGGATGTTGCATTTTCAGCTCTGTCATTGTATTATCTTTCTAGTTCTGAAGAAACTTCAATGACAATCTATACTATTCTTTACAATCCTAATTAACTTAACATTAATACATTTTAAAAATATATTACACATTTTACACATATTTTTACACATATTATCACATATTTTCCCCTATCTCA
>CAUYQG010077723.1:0-13625 GCA_963574415.1 Tarsius wallacei | reverse complement strand
ACCACATAAGCCAATTCCCCTAATAAACCTCCTCGCCATTGCTTGAGCCCAGGGGTTCGAGACCGACCTGGGCAACATAGCAAGACCTCGTCACTACAAATTAAAAAAAAAAAAAAAAAAAAAAAAAAAAAAAAAAATAGCCGGGCTCGGTGGCTCAGCCTGTAATCCCGCGCCTTTGGGAGGCTGAGGTGAGTGGATGGCCCGAGCCCGCGGGTTCGCGACCCGCCTGGGCACGCAAGACCTCATCTCGACGCTCAATCCAACAATGAGCCGGGCGTGGTAGCGCGAGCCTGTACTTCCAGCTACTTGGAAGGCTGAGGCGGAAGGATCGCCGGAGCCCAGCAGGTCGAGGCTGCGGTGGCCGGGAGCGGCCACTGCACTCCAGTCTGGGTGACAGAGTGAGACTCCAACTCAAAAAAAATAAAAAATAAAAATAAAAATAAAAAAAAGTAGAGCAAACCAGCACAGCTGATTCCTACCATCTGCTGCCTTCTCAGCTGAGGCTGCCAGGATTTCTCCCTTAAGAGATTTTTCAGAGAAGGAGAAATAATGTGAAAAATAAGGTGTGTTCATGTGAGAAGGCTCTGAGGAGGAAGTGGAGACAGATGAGGTCAGTGCACAAGTGGGAGAACAGAACGGACGGCAAGATCCTTAAGGGAACCCCTCCAAATTCTCCAGAGTTTAGCAAATTTTGATGAGAACCAGGTATAATCACATTCATAACCACTGCCATCATGGGAAGCAAACACATCCTGGTCAGGAAAGAAAGACGCTGTTACCCCGATAGCCTCAAGCACCCCTGTACGCTCTTAGTATTGGTGTTCGTGAAATGCCACGTTTCTGTGCAGATAAAGTAACGATTCTTCTAAGGGAGGTCTGCACGCGCGGGGGCGGGTCGGACAGAACCACCAGGTGTCCCAGTTGCTTACGAGTCCTGGATATCCCTTATGAGGGCACATCACACTTATAATTAATCCAGCAAGCAATGCGGACCATGCTTTAAAACACACCCAGGAGGATACAGGCACGATTCACTGCTAGGCACAGCACACATCTAGTGAAGAAACACACGTGGGCTCCCAGCTTTGGCGAATGAAGAGATTTCAGAGAGGGCGCAGTTGTGAGCAGGCTCAAACTGCTGCCGTCTCAGCCACCCCCCAGGGAACAGGTGGCTTCTGCCCAGGAGGACGAGCACCGTCCCCGCTGGGAGGAAGGCAGACACTCACACTTCCACACAAGCCACTGTCCCATCCGAGTCTACTCTCCTTCTCCCACTGGCAGAAGGAAAAGCAGGCTGTCCCCTCCGATTTCGGAGCTGAGAGAAGCGACTGCGCTTCCACAGCAGTGAAGGCTGCTTCAAGCCATGTTTGAAGGTCCATCGTGTCAAGGTCCAACGTGCCAAGGCTTGAGAAACACGGGAGGCCCTGAATGCCGGCTGCAGAGGGGATGCCATCAGTGAGCTGCTGTCCCAAACTGTTCACTAAACTCAGCACTCTTCACCTCATGGTTTTACGTGTACATGGGCTGGCTGTATCCCACTAAGCAAGATCATTCGTTAATTTATTTAAAATAAAAAGAAGTGTGGTCAATGTATGATTTTTATAATAAAGTTCACATTTAGAAATGCGTCTCTCTTTCCTTGGTTCATAGTAAGTGATTTTCTACACAGTAATTATTTCCTAATAAGCACAGCAGTACATATGTGCACACCATACTAGTAAAACACACTCAGTCTCTTGTCTGAATCTGCAACACTAGAAAAAAGTTTAATGTTACATCATTGCCAAAAATGTTAGTTTTTTTTTTAATCGAGGTTTCACTCTGTTACTCAGGCTGGAGTACAATGGCACAATCATGGCTCACAGCAGCCTTGACCTCCTGTGGTGAGCCATCCCTCAGCCTTGATCCTTCCACCTCGGCCTCCCAAGTAGCTGGGACTACAGGTATGCACCACGCCTAGATGATTTTTTTGTAGAGGTGAGGTCTTGCTATGCTGCCTAGGCTGGTCTTGAACTCCTGGGATCCTCCTGCCTCAGTCTCCCAAAATGCTGGGACTATAGGCGTGAACCACCACTATGCCTGGTCCAAAATGTTACTTTTAAAATGGCAAAAGAAATCAGATCAGGCTGGGCTTGGTAGCTCAGCCTGTAATCCCAGCACTTTAGGAGGCCGAGGTGAGTGGATTGCCTGAGCCCGCGGGTTCGAGACCCACCTGGGCAACTTGACGAGACCTCATCTCTACAATAAATCAAAAATTAGCTGGGCGTGGTAGCGCACGCCTGTAATTCCAGCTACTTGGAAGGCTGAGGTGGAAGGATCACTGGAGCCCAGCAGGTCAAGGCTACGGTGGCAGGGAGCATGCCACTGCACTCCAGACTGGGTGACAGAGTGAGACTTCAACTCAATAAAACAAAAACAAAAAAAACAAAAAAAAGAAATCAGATCAGTTCAGGGTAAGACTCAAATTTCTCTGAGCTCTGAAAATGGTTCTAGTAATTTACAGAACTGTTTTTCTTTTTTTTCAGTTGTATGGAGAAAAAGTGCTGACAGGCACACAGAGAGATTAAGTAAACAGTATGCAGAAATAAAATCCAGAAGGAAGTATATTTTTAGTGATGGACCAAAGATTGGATACCATTTATATTCTGTATGCAAGACATTTAAATACAAAATGGAAAATTATGTCTCTGCGTTTATAAGGCTGCATTCCTACTAAAAACCAGGTAGCTTAGAGCCAGAAATGACTGCCGGGCCAGTTTCCGTTCGTGTACACATCTACCACGTGATTCCACAAAATAAGACAGAGACACATTTGAAGGTCACTCTTAGCTTGGCTGGAGAAAGTACTTACATCACCTCTTTATTCCGGCGCGGCCCTTCAAACGGCCTGAAGGGCAGTGAGCCGGTGGCCGCGTGGTAGAACGTCACCCCGATGCTCCAAAGATCCACCGTGGCCCCGTACTTCTTCTGATGGTCCTTCCTCAGCACCGCTCTCTCGTACATGTCGGGATGCTGGGGTTAAAAAAGACGAAAGGCTGTGATCATGTGGTCTGCTGAAACACACGCAAAGCCAGTGGGCACGCAACGCTGCTGAGGAGGCCTCCAGTGCTTTCCTGACACTTTCACACCCCGGCCTGGAGGACGGCTTCAGTCTTCCCTCTCCCAAACTCTACCTCCCTGGCCCTCATTTGATGGCCTCACCTCAGACTTTGAAGAGGTAAGAATGCGAGCCGGTCAACTCTCCTCTGCCCCTTCAGCCAACACCCCCCAGGGAGTCTGTGCCGTTTCTGGGCCCGCCTTCCAGGTCCTACAAGGGCCAGTTTCCTGCCTGTGTGTGGACCCATCACAGCGTCTCACCGGTTCCAGAAATCAGTTCTTGCAATCAGTCGTTTACTCGATGCATCCATTTTTTTCTCTACAGGGCCATTTCTTTCTGCTTATGACCATGCTGTAATAATCTCCCACTTGAAACAACCCTGAACTGGCCCCCAACCCCTTTCGGCAATCACCCAGCTCTCTGCCCCCACCACAGCAGAACTTCTCAAGAAAGCCCGAGAATTGTCCAGGCGTGTGCCTGCCCTACTTCCTGGCCTCCTGCGGGGCCTCCTGCCTTGAACATCATCTACCTGGTTTAACGTCCAACTCTCTCGGGCTCTCAGCTCCAGATCCTACATCCTACTGTCCTCTGAATGTCTCAAAGGCACTTCAAACTCAACAATCCACAGAGACTCTTGTTCTCCCTCTTCAAACTCCGAATCCTCATGTAAACAGCGTCACTAACCCTCCCCAGCTGCCCACACCCGAAGCCTATCAGGCAGCCTTGACCTCACTGCCTTATCCCTGAGGTACAATCCATCAAGGCAAGGCAGGTGGGCTCTAAAATGAAAGTCGAACTCTCTAGGACCAATTCAGAGGATTGGCCCAGCAGGGTTCACTGGGGAGCCAGTGGCCCAGCGGGGTTCACTGGGGAGCCAGTGACCCAGATATATAGCCGAGCTGCTGTTAAACACAGGAGATGCCACACCAGAGTCACTGAAGACAGGTGGATCCTCTGACAGCAGACATTTCTCTCTGCAGAGAAGACCCAGGGGCACACACACTTTGCCTCCTTTACAGACATTGTGCATGGCAGCTTGAAGACTCTTGGAAAAGGAAGCTTTGAGAAAGCACCATGGAACAGTCACCTCCTGAGTGATCTCAAGCCAAAACAGTCCCTGATGACAGTGACAGCGGGATCTGACCACGGCCCAGGGGACTGGCAGCCAGTGCAGGCCACGTGCTGGGAGGGCTTCTAAATGACATGGCCTATGACTTCGACCCCCAAAGGTTCACAAAAAACTCCGGATTTTGGGGGGGAAGGGGTGGAAGAAAGACTCTTTGGGGAAATATATTTTAACGAGAAATCAAAAGTGGAGATGAGCAGGGCAAGACAGGGACTTAGAAGCGAATGGGGTCTGTGTGGCCTGCTGGCCCAGTGGCACGACATGCAAAGGGGCTGCTGTCCAGAGGAAACAGCCACACCCCTGGCCAGCTGCTGGCACTCAGTGCATCAATGGGGCTGAGAACAGGCCATAAGCACCTGACCATGCCTAGTGTCCTCTGGAACCTGGGGAAGAGGAGATGCAGCAGTTCTGGGAGGAGACAGAGGGGGACCTCACAAGGCACAATGGTACCTGCCTAAATAGGCGGCTGGGCGCTGCTCCGGGTTGACTGGCCAGTGTGGCCTTACCCGCTCGTGCTAGTGCAGGGCTGGCACTGGGGGCCCAGCTGCTGCGCCTGGACAGCAGCAGAGGGAGTAAGCACTCCGAGGGCTTTGGGGTTACATGATGGAGATGACACCCATCGCAGCAAAAATGCCAGAGGGAGAATGCTGTTGTATTTTGACTTTAACACAGAAGAAAGGGGTCGTATCATCTGGCTTGCGAGTTCCTGGGAACTTCAAAATGAGACACATTTTGCTTAAATTGGAATATTTCTACACTGCTGGTGTTGAGATGATTCTTTATCACATCTGATAACTTCCGGTCACTGCACTTGAAAATAGGGCTAACCATACTCTGAAATAGAAAATGAACAAACTCCGGCGTGGAGTACAGCACAGACTTGGAGTCAGTTAATTTACCCTTTTGTTCTTCCCAATTCAAGAGTCTATTAGAAGCAAGAGCTAAACCATGGTCCTAGGAGTTTACAGGGTACTGGGGAGCCATCCCTTGAAGGCCAGCACCGGATGACCATGGGTCTACAATTGTTCTTTTTTTTTTGAGTTGGAGTCTCACTCAGTCGCCCATACTGGAGTGCAGTGGCCGCTCCCGGCCACCACAGTCTTGACCAGTTGGGCTCTGGCGATTCTTCCGCCTCAGCCTTCCAAGTAGCTGGAACTACAGGCGTGCGCTACCATGCCCGGCTAATTTTTTATTTATTGTAGAGATGAGGTCTCGCCAAGTTGCCCAGGTGGGTCTCGAACCCGCGGGCTCAGGCAATCCACTCACCTTGGCCTCCCAAAGCGCGGGATTACAGGCTGAGCCACCAAGCCCGGCTGCAATGGTTCTTACAGTAACTGGGCCAGGCCACTGGCACTCCGTGGCAGAGATCAGAGACTGAGGGAAAGTCTGCAGGGCAGTGACTGCTCTGAAGAATGACTTCTGAAGGTCCCGCCAGATACGTGCGCAGGACAAACACTTATTTCTAACTCCATTTATATATAACCAAGTATTTCTGTACAGTTCTTCTGAGAATGTAACTATTTCTAAATTACTTTATTTAGTTAGAAACTTTACTGAGGACTGCCGCTGGGCTTGGTGGCTCACGCCTGTCATCCCAGCACTTTGGAAGGCAGAGGTGATAGGACTACCTGAGCCCAGGGGTTTGAGACCAGTCTGGGCAACTTGGCAAGACCTCGTCTCTACAATAAATCAAAAAAATTAGCCAGATGTGGTGGCATACACTGTGGTTCCAGCTACTTGGAAGGCTGAGGCAGACGGATTGCAGGATCCCAGCAGGTGAAGGCTGCAGGGGCCTGAGCGTGCCACAGCACTCCAGTCTAGGCAAAAGAGTGAGACTCCAACTCAAAAACAAAACAAAAAAACAAACTGCTCACTACACCGGGAAAACATGGAATGACAACACCCCCCCTCGTAACGTGTGACTCACAAATCCAAGTCACCTTGGCCCTTGCACGCAAAAGCACCATTACGTATCGGAGCAAGGATATATGACTACCTAACCTGCTAGCAAAGCTGTTCCTCAACTTTCCCATGTTAAATACCTGTTATTTTACTATATCTGCCTTGACAGTGTCTGTAAGGTGTTGTGCTATTCTTTTGGTGAGGCATGTAGACTGACCATGAGATCTAAGAATGTCGCTCTGAGAAGCTGGAGGGAACCCCGCAGAATAAGCACTCCACACAGGGTGCCGCTCCGTCAGCCTGCATGGCCTGCTGGTCCCGGTCCCTCCAGGTCCACTCTGGCCATTGGCTGAGCTCTGGCCAAATGCCCTTCCCTCCTGCGCTCCCAGCCCCTGCGGCTGCTGCTTCTGCTGAGTGCTCAGCCCCAAGCCCCGGCCTGGCCTGCTCCTTCTGATTGCTCTGGGGTCTCCCCGCTCACACCCGAAAGGAGGCTCTCCCCAGCCACCGTACTCTGCGAGTCACCCTTGACCGCTTCCCCTCAGTCGACTGCCTCCGCAGAACTTCAGTGGTCCGGACTGACCTCATCTCCCTTCTTGCCAACTGTCCTCCCTACTGGAAGGTGGGCCCCACAGGGCAGGAGAGGTGTGTCTGGTACACCACAGATGGCCTCCTGCCTAGGACAGTGCCTGGTACACAGGAGGCTCTGCACTGATGCTTGTGGAATGATGACGGAAACCCATTGCTGGGTACTGGGACCTAAAAAATCATCAGACCTACCTACAGACCACCTACAGTTAGAAGAACAGTTTAAGACACTTTAATTCATCTTGTAAAATCTTTTTTTTGGGGTCGGAGTCTCACTCCGTTGCCCAGACTGGAATGCAGTGGCATGCACGCTCATGGCCACCCCAGTGTCGACCTGCTGGGCTCCAGCGATCCTTCCGCCTCAGCCTTCCAAGTAGCTGGAACTACAGGTATGTGCTACCACACCTGGCTAATTTTTTGATTTATTGTAGAGATGAGGTCTCACCAAGTTGTCTAGGCTGTTCTTGAACCCATGGTCTCGGGCAATCCCCTCATCTTGGCCTCCAAAGTGCTGGGATGACTGGCTTGAGCCACCGCACCCAGCACATCTCGTAAGATCTTAAGAGCAGAATCCAGCTGGAAAAAAGTTATACAGTCTGAGACTTTTAAGACAAAGCCCAGAGCCTTGAACATTTGATGACAGCTATATAAGTTTCCTGCTTATATAACATAAGACAAAACATACTTTTAAGTATGTTAAGTGACTCACAGATTTACTGACTTTACATAAACAACACTACCTCAACTTTTCTACCACAGAGCTTTTCTTTTTTTTTTTTTGAGTTGGGAGTCTCACTCTGTCACCTAGACTGGAGTGCAGTGGCCGCTCCCAGCCACTGCAGCATCGACCTGCTGGGCTCCGGTGATCCTTCCACCTCAGCCTTCTGAGTAGCCAGAATTACAGGCACGCACTACCATGCCTAGCTGATTTTTTGATTTATTGTAGAGATGAGGTCTTGCCAAGTTGCCCAGATGGGTCTCGAACCCGCGGGCTCAGGCAATCCACTCACCTCAGTCTCCCAAAGCGCGGGATTACAGGCTGAGCCACCGAGCCCGGCTCTACAGAGCTTTTCTAGCATTTCAAGTGAGAGATGGTCAGAGGGCTCTCACTGGGTGTGTGTGTTTCCAACAATGGTCCTTTCAGTCATTCACTAGCCAACCTCATGGACGCTTGTTTCAAAGACATAATGACCCTTGCTCTACAGGGAATAGCATTGTAACAACTCTTAATATACTAACTCACCCAAAAAAGGGAGCTGTCACTAGTTAGATGCTCTGAGTGTCTAGGCAGCTTTTCCTTCTAACATAGCATAGCACCAGTCACATTCAAGGATTTAAGGGCACTATAAAAATGCCAAAAAAAATTTTGAGTTGGAGTCTCACTCCGTCGCCCAGGCTGGAGTGCAATGGTATGCTCATGGCCACCTCAGCGTCGACCTGCTGGGCTCCAGTGATCCTTCCACTTCAGCCTTCCAAGTAGTCAGAACTATAGGGGCACTACGCCCGACTAATTTTTGATTTAGAGATGAGGTCTCGCCAAGTTGCCCAGGCTGGTCTCGAACCCGTGGGCTCAGGCAATCCACTCGCCTTGGCCTCCCAAAGTGCTGGGATGACAGGCTGAGCCACCGAGCCTGGCCAGCCAAGAATTTTTAATAGCCAATTATTAGCACCTTACAGATGATCAACACCTAACTCCCTTGTCACATACCACATTCTTAGAACAGAAAGTCTCATTTCTGTAGTAAAAATGGCATGACATTTTACAGTGACCTGGCAACCACCCAATTCTATCTGCCGTGGGTCAAGCTTCTTCAACAGAAATGGTCCGTGGTCAACAGCTTACCAAGTATTCCTCTGTGCCGTACAGAGAGACAAACTGCTCGTCATCCTCCAGCTCTCTGGCCGCCCCAAAATCCGTGAGCTTGTACACAGACTGCCCGTCCTCCCCGATGACACGCATGATGTTGCCGGGTTTGATGTCACGGTGCACGATGCCATTCTCCCGCAGGTGGTTCATGCCGCCCACTTCAACAATAAGCAAGAGGAACGTCAGGAGGCAGCGGCGCATGAGGACCAGCCAAAACCCGACACCAAGACGCAGTCACGCAAACTGTGTGAGCTTTCCACAGCCCGTTAGCTTATAGCTCACATGTTGCTTATAAGGAGCTTTGGAATGACACGAATCAGTATGGTCCAAGGAGAGTCCAGTCTCCCTTAAACCCTAACCACGAAAATGTAACAAAATGGTCTTAAACATAGGATTTCCTGAATTACTTTAGGTTGTAGATGTGTGGGCAATTTGTTTTTGTTTTTAGTTGGAGTCTTACTCCGTCACCCAGGCTGGAGTGCAGTGGCATGCTCACGGCCACCCCAGTGCCAACCTCCTGGGCTCTGGCGATCCTTCTACCTCAGCCTTCCAAGTAGCCAGAACTACAGGTACGTGCTACCACACCCAGCTAATTTTTGATGCATTGTAGAGATGAGGTCTCGCCATGTGGCCCAGGTGGGTCTCGAACCTGTGGGCTCAGGCAATCTACTTGCCTCGGCCTCCCAAAGTGCTGGGATGACAGGCTGAGCCGAGCCCGGCCCAATTTGTTTAATCCTAAGAATATTACAGATTCCCAAGAAAGATACCAGTCTTTCATCACAGTTTTACATTTCTTTACTTTGGGGAAAAAACCATAAGAGTAAACTCGACTCAATATGTAAAATAGTAAAAAAGTAACCTAAAGAGGGCAAAGTGTCAGAATTATGTCAGAATACATAAAAATGTATTTCTCATGTACATAGCACTATTCAAAAAGCTCATTTTCTTCTCTTTCTTTGGGGCAAAGTTGGCTACACTGCTGAAATTATGCTGCTCTGGCTAACAGGCAGTGTCTCCAAGCTGCTGCATGAACGTCCACATTCAAAACACAAAAAATCTAGGGGCATCAATGTATAATTATTAAAACCCTGGTCTACCAACATCCCCTGGAAGGCATCGGCTATCTGAAACTTCTATCTGATTAAACAGGCGGAAGAACATGGCTAGTCCTGTTTCTCTCTCCTTCCTTCCTCACCTAAATACTCCCCACTCTGCTTTCAGGTCAAGTTCAAGTTTCTCACTTACCTTTTACCTTCTTCAACATTCCTTACATGTTTGACTCAGTCTTCTCAAGAAGATCCTTCATTTATTACAATATTACTTTTAATAAAAACAGTTACTGAGATAAAATTCACTCATCCTAACACTCTTCTTTTTTTTTTGAGTTGGAATCTCACTCTGTCACCCAGACTGGAGTGCAGTGGCCACTCCCGGCCACTGAAGCCTCAACCTGCTGGGCTCCGGCGATCCCTTCCAAGTAGCTGGAACTACAGACGCGTGCTACCACGCCCAGCTCATTTTTTGGATTTATTGTAGAGATGAGATCTCACCAAGTTGCCCAGGCGGGTCTCGAACCCACGGGCTCAGGCAATCCACTCACCTCAGCCTCCCCAAGCGAGGGATTACAGGCTGAGCCACCGAGCCCAGCTAACACTCTTTTTCAAGTGTACAACTCAGTAATTTCTCAATGACCAGAGCTGTACAACCACCACCACCAGTCTCAGAACTTTTTGTCACACCTCAAAGAAGCCCCAGACCCATGCGCGGCCACTCCAGCCCTGTCTTCTCCTAAGGTGCTGACAACCACTCAGCGACTTGCTGTCTCTATGATCTGCCTTCTGGGGACACTTCACATAAAACTGTGATGATGTGATTTGTGTATGGCTTCTTTCACTTAGCACGTTTTCAGGGTTCATTCCCATTGTGGCAAACAGCACTCCTTCATGTTTTTAACAAACAAGTAACACTCCACTGTATGACTATACCACTCTTGTCTGTCCATTCATCACCCAAGGGACATTTGGGCTGTTCCCATATTTGGTGATTAGGAAGAATGCTGGAGCACATGTTTTGGCGTGGTTGTGATTTAAAATTGTCAGGGCACATACCTAGCAATGGAATCGTTGGGCCTGGAGTAATTCTATATTCAACCTTTTGAGGAACTGCCAGACAGCTTTCCCAAGTGGCTGTGCTACAGCCCCACCAGCAGCACGAGGGTCCCACTTCCCCACACCCTTGCCAACACCTGCCGGTGCTTGTCTTCGATCTCGGCCATCCTGGTGGGTATGAAGCGGCAGTTCACTGTGGTTTGGTTAGCATTTCCCTAACAACCAATGATGCTAAGCTTCTTTTCATGTACTTGCCGGCCACTTGTTTATCTGCTTTGGAGAAATGTCTAATCAAACCCTTGACCCATTTTAAAATTGGGTTGTCTTTTTATCGTTGTCTGGATAAAAATTCCTTGTCAAATTCATAATCGGCCACATGCTCTCTCCCGTGGACTGTCTCTCCACCTGTCTGCCATCCCTGAAATACCTGGGTTCTAATGGTGATGAGGTCCCGCCTCTCTGTGTTTTGGCATCTGTGCTTTTGGAGGAAGGAATTTTCTTATTCTGTGATATTCAATCTCATAAACAGATAAAATCATATAAACAAGCAAACATACCCACATCTCGCAAGACGATTAAAAATTCAGATTCTGGCAGTCCATAGGCATTAGATGGCTCTTCTAAAACAGTGTATAAACTCCCACAGGGACAAAATTCCATAATAAGTACTTTATGTCTTGTTGTTGTCTGGAAAAAAAAAATCACTGATTGGGAATCAATATGAAAATCTAAGTTTTGATGATATGCCAGCACCGACCTGACTTCATTTACAGGCAGAATTTGCTAGAATGGTGAAGGACTACAGGCACACACCACCACACTCAGAGTCTTTAATTTTTTGTAGGGATGAGGTCTATGTTGCCCAGGCTGGTCTTGAACTAGTCTGTTCCTAACTTCAAGGGATTATCTGGCCTTGGCCTCCCAAAGCACTGGGAATACGGGCATGAGTCATTGCTCATATTTTTTTTCTAAAAATATTCTGAATATGCTGCATATTGATTGTTGAAAGTAGGTACTCAGTCGGGCGCAGTGGCTCAAGTCTCTAATCCCAGCACTTTGGGAGGTTGAGGTGAGAGGACTGTCTGAGCCTGTGGGTTCAAGACCAGTCTGGGCAATATGGTGAGACCTCATCTGTACAATAAATTTTAAAAAAAATTAGCTGGGCATGGCAGCGTGCACTTGTAGTTCTGGCAACTTGGAAGGCTGAGGCGGAAGGACTGCCAGAGCCCAGCAGGTCGACGCTGGGATGGCCGTGAGTGTGCCATTGCACTCCAGCCTGAATGACGGAGTGAGATTCTGACTCAAAAAAAAAAAAAAAAGAGAAAAAAGAAAGTAGGAACATCTCTGTAACTGCATTATTTTGGAGTATTTCCTTTCAGCCTTTCTTTCTATAGCTCATCACATATTACAGATTAGCAATGCTGTCTGTAATCATACAGTATATATCAAGGGCATGCTACGTATACATTTTTAACCTTAGTTTTCTCAAATAACCTTATATAGACGCATGTTCCTGGGTTAAAATTCAAATCCTGGTAAATATCTCTTCTATTACTGCGGTGTAGTGAAGAGCTCCCGTTCAGCCAAGGAACAGCCTGGCTCTGCCCTTGGCTACTGAGAAGGACCTCTGGCCCTGACACATCCTGTCTGGAAGGGCAGAACTCGTCTCTGTTCCTCTGGGGGCTCTGGCCCCGGCAGTCTAACACACCGCAGTGGGTTTGACCTCCAGAGGATATGGAGACTAGAAGTCAGTTGGAACATCTGGGAGGCGCTGGAGACCAACGGTCAGCCAGGTGGGAAATACGCGATCAAGCCCCAGTGAAAAGCCTGGACCCCAAAGTTTCCCAGAGCGTCCACCCCTGTGGGCACCATTGTCCACCCATGCAGTAGGGCAACATGCCCTGAGGACAAGGAGGGTTAGGGTCTGCAGCCCTCCCCGTCCTACCCCGAGCCTCTTCCTTGACTGGTTCTAACCTGCATCCTGTCATGATAAAACCGCAATCATAAGTGGAGCGGTTGTCTGAGTTCTGAGAGTCACTCCACATTCTAGGATTACCAGATCTGAGCACGCACAGGAACCCCCAATTTGTGGGCAGCGGTGTAGAGAGGGGCAGTCCTGTGGGGACCTCTCTCTCCGATGGAGCAGCCTGCCAGACTCTGTGCCACTGGCATCAGAAGCCCTGGGCAGACACGGCAGTCTGGAAGGCTCCACTCTTAACCTTGAGTGTGGTTAAGTCCAGGTAACTACCCATCACACCTTCAAGCTTATGCCACTTATTTATCCATTCTTTGTTATAAACAGGGCACGAATGAACCTCTTTATGTACCAAATTATAATTTACATTTCTGATTACTTTCTAGGAAATAACCACTAAAAATGAAACCACTAGGATAAGCAGTAAAAACAACCAAATTGTTTTTCAAAGGAAAGATATTATTGATTACTCAAGTCGAAAGGGATGGAATACATTTCTATTATCTCTAGATTAATTTTCCTAATGACCTTCTTACTTTCTCTGTTTCCCTTTAAAATCAATTATTTTATAATGGAACTTTATAATCTAAATTTCTACACTTTATCTTTTTTTTGAGCTGGGGTCTTACTCTGTCACCCAGGCTGGAGTGCAATGGCAGGACCACTGCTCACCACAGCCTTGACCTCCTGGGCTCAGGTGAGTCTGCCATCTCAGCCTCCCGAGTAGCTGGGACTACAGGAGAGTGTCATCACGCCTGGTTAATTTTTTGTAGAGGCAAGGTCTCACTATGTCGCCCAGGCTGGTCTCAAAGTCCTGGGCTCAAGCAATCTGCCTGCCTCGGCCTTCCAAAGTGCTGAGATGCCAGGCATGAGCCACCATGTCTGACTGTTTTATCAAAACTCATTTTTAAATATTAGATTATATCTTTTGAATCATAACTACAACAGGCATGATGATAAGATCA
>CAUYQG010077722.1:0-28555 GCA_963574415.1 Tarsius wallacei | reverse complement strand
TTCTATATTTTGGTCCTCAAGCTCCGAGATTCTTTCTTCTGCTTGGGTAATTCTGCTTTCCATGCTTGTCATTTTGTTATTTATTTCATTCACAGTATTCTTTATTGCTGTTATCTCAGTTATCAGCTCCTTCCTAGTTTCTTCTTATCTCTCCTCAATTCTTTTTAATCTCTCCATCATTGTCTTGATATCTAGATTTGTAGTTTGAGACCAGTCATTTTGGGGGCTCTTCATTGTTTGCATTCCTAAGTCAGTTTTCTCAGTATCTGCCTTCCCAGGTGTCTGGGAGAGACCCATATTCTTCTTTTGGTTTTTCTTCATTTGTGTAGATTTCTCTCTCTCTCCTCCTTTCCTTCCCATCTTTAATTCTGTTTTTCAGGGAAGGTGGGGTTGCTTTTGCTTCGCTTGTGCAATCTTCTGTTCTTCCTTATGAGGGTCCTCTGGTTTTGTTCACTTTTGAGGTTGGAGTGTGGGCTGCGGGCTGTACTTTTTGCAGTTTTGAGGTTTAGTTGAGGGGGAAGCTGTGATTCAGAATCTGTATGCCGATTCCAGCATCTCCCTATCGGCATATGAGCCCACTGGAACCTATTTCCCACCGTCTTACAATCTTTCTGTGCAGCAGAATGTAGGTTTGGTCCCTCAGCCTCTCAAGGCATGGGATTACTTTGAGCTGTAACCTGAGACATCTGCTGCTTAGTTCTCAGGGGAGTGGCTTTGTCTTCTGTTTAGTGACGTTACCTTGGGAATCCAGGTGGAGACTGCTTGTAGGTGGGCGGGACAATGCGAGTCTCTGCCTGGAGAGTGGCTGAAATGATAGGATCCTTTTTCTCTGCTCTTTGGGTCCCTGGGCAATCGGCTATGATGGTCTGTGGTAGCGTGATAGCGTGAGCCTCCCAGGGATCAGCTGCACAGTTGGGCACTCCTCTCGGGGCTCCAGAGCTCCAGATTTCAGAGCCCCAAAGCTCCAAAGGGCAGGCGGTGAGCGGCGAAAGTTGCCCCTCACCTCTGCCAGTGTACTTCAGTCAGAAATGGAATCAGTCTCTCCGAGGGGCGGGTGCCCAGAGCCTCCCAGTGTGACCAGTGGCTCGGTCTGGGCTCGATGCAGCCAGGGAGGGAGCTGAGACCCAAGCCTTCCCACCCATGAGGGAGCAGCCCAGGACACAATAGCCAGCCCTGCGTGGGACCGGGGGTCCCTGAGCCTCAGACCAATGCGTCCAGCTGTGGGCGAGGGGGTAGGGAAAGAGGGGCAAGAGTCTTTTTGGGGAACTCACATTCGGAGAATCTCACAGTTCCACCTGTGTCGCTGCCATCTTAACTGGAACTCGTCAATATCATTTTAAATGGTTCTTCTTATTTACAATACTAGACATATTAAGCACCTCTGACTTCCTAAAAACTACTCTAAGCTGCTGAAATTCACTAGCTTTTCAATCCCTACAGCAAAATGGAACTCATTGCCCACCATGAACAATAGCCTATGTTACTGATAAATCCTAATACTTACGTTAAGTAGTTTCTGTAAAATATGTGCATAGTTTTAAAAACTCATACAATTCTATATCATAGGTAACAAACCTTCCCCAATCTGATCTCTTCTATCCAGAAGCAACTATTCTCAAATCTTTTGATTGCTTTCTCCAAGTATTTACCTTCTTATTTCTACATAATATTCACAAACTTATTTTCTTCTACTTTGTTTTTAGATACCATCTATTGACTTCCTAACACGAAGATGCAGTTTACTTCTTTTATACTATTCATCATCAAGCATTGTCTCTCCATTTCCCTCCTTTTCCCCTTTCCTCTTCCTCTCCTTCTCCCCTTGATCTCTTTCTCTGTAATCTTAAAAAATTGTGTAATATTTTATGTAACCCAACATTTAGGGTTCACTTATGAGTGTGTGTGTGTATGTGTGTGTGTGTGTGTGTGTGTATGTGTGTGTTCAGAACTATCACAATATACAATAGTTACACTTCTTTTCTTGAAAAAATCCCACACTTGGAATTAATAACTGCCTGTTACAATGTTGAAGAAATTGTAATTTACTTTTTTGCCTCTTTATCAATGACATACCAAAATCTCTGATGGAAATGCAAATCTCCTCTCAACATGGTTTATGGGATGAGTTCCACTCTTTTCTGGAGGACAATCTCACTGAAGCCCTCTATTTTACTCTGATATGGACTGGTTGCTCACTCTATAACTGTCACTTGAGACATCTCTTCACCATCATACTGGTTATTCCCTTTGTCTCTCTGCAGTTAGGTATCTGTCATTTCCTGTATCTCAAGTCTTCATCTTTCTTGACTTCTCATGTTAGTAGCATAAATCTTCCAGAAGCTTCCTGAGACAGGATGCATGGCAGGTGATGTTTTAAGATTGTATTCCTGAGACTATCTTCTAAAAACTCTCTCACTATTGATTGCTGGTTCTCCTGGATATAGAACATTAGGTAGAAAATAATTTTACCTTAGAATTGTATAGGCAGTTCTTCTTGTCTTAAGGCTTTAACTGGTGTGGGGTTATTATTCCAAATTGTGAACACCTTTGGAATTATTTCTGTATCCTTATGTTGTGAAATTTTATAGTAACGTGTCTTATTTTTTATCCCATTAAATATGCTGGGAATTCAATGTACCTTTTGATCTGAAACAAGTCAGTTAGTAATAGAAAGTGTTCTTAATAATTCTTTAATAAATTTTTCATTTCATTTTTACTATTATCTTTTTTCTGATTCCCCTATGCATTAACTATGAAACTGCAGAAACTAACCTCTAATTGTATTTTTTCTCCCTTTTATCTGATGTATCCTCAATTCTTCCCCTCCTTCTAACTTCTGATATATTTTTACACAAACGGTTTTTCTCATCTATGTACATTTTTGTAGCAGTTTGTTCTTATTTCATCAATTCAATATCTTCTCTTATTTCCCCAAGGATATAATATTTTTTAAAAAACTTCTTTATTCACAGCTTTTTCTGCTTTTTTCAAGTGCACTTTTTGTCCTGTGTATGTTTATGTACCTGGTTTCTGTTATTCTTGTTAGTGATGTTGCTAAAATGTTGATGATCGTTGACAGTCATTCACATTTTAAAATGAGAATAAGAAAGCTGATTAAAAATCATGTGTACTGGGGAGTTTAATTTATGGATTCATCGTAAGGGTGGCAAGATGAGAATACATTTTTTTAATAGAATGCCAAATATCTCTATGTAATTTATTCTATTGCATTCTAATCTATTTCATTTTACCCATCCATTCTTCCACTCATCCATCTATTCATCTATTTATTTTCTTTCTCCCTTTCTCTTGAACTAATGGATTTCCCTAGTAAAAAATCCTCATATCGCCTAGAAATCTAAGATTACTAATCAGAATTACAGAAGCCAAGCAAGGATGGGGTGACTAAAGTGGAGTCTTGTCTTTCAGTCTGTAGAGAGTCACTTAATCTTCTGCTTTTTAGTATGGTACCTCATTTATTCCCTCACGTGTGCCTGGAGGCCTGAGGTTGGAGTTTTTGGTTCAGTTTTTCTAGCTATTAAGTTGTCTTCTAGTAAAATTGATGGTTGGTGGTTACCTGGTCCCACTGAGTGGTAAAGTGATCTGAGGATCCAAGCAACCTTATAGAGTCATTTAAAAAAACTCTCCTGAGTACAATCTTGCAGTTTATTCTGCCCTTTGAAGCAACTGGAGTGGTTAATTTCAGATCCTCTCTTAAGTTCTCAGACACACAGGGGCTTGCTTTTTCTGGTTCCCCTAGTTATCTTTTGTCTAGGAAGTCAGTTTTCACATTTTCATCTGCTTTCTATCTTCCAAATCTGTGTTTCCATCACTTTTCTACTTTGACTTCCTCTCTTGTTCTTCTTGACTTTTTAGTCGTTTGCCTTGTTTAGTCTTTTACTGTCATTTTAGTGAACTATTGAGAGGGATCAGAGACAAACCCATATGTTCAGTCATTCATTTTTAGCCAGAAGTCCATAACAATTCCAGACAAAAGTTATTGTCCCATTTCACAGATGAGGCAATTAATGCACAGAGAGTTTGTAGCATGCTTAAAGTTGAATGAAAGGGCTTGTGAATATGGGGTTTTCCCGAGGGAATAACTGACTTTGGCCTTAATCCTGGGTCACATTACTGCCTTGTATTTATTACCTCCCTTAGAGTTAACCATCCAAATTCCAGCCCTGTATTTATGGGTCTGCTCTAAACTCTGAAGCCTGAAGAAGGATATATATGATTTCCAAAGTTTCGTGCTCACCCTTCAAATGTATCTTTAATTTATTTCCTTGAAATTCAAATAAACATAATATTGTGTATAAATAATGTCATGGCTTCAAGCCAGAGTTCCCTGTGATCTGGCTACTGCTCTTGGGTTAGTGTTTCCGCAAAATGATCTTGCTTATACCTCAAAAACACTCATAAACCATTATTAATCTCTTAAATTGTGAGTTGTGCTATTATCTCAGATTGATAAAAAATATTTGGGTAAGGGTACATACAAAGAATTCACCACACTGTTATATGAACCATAGTAAGAGTTTAAAAATAAGTTAATGAAAAATATAGAGTTAATGCTAAATATCAGAGACAGGGGAGATTATACTGGTTTCTTTGTTTTCATTTACACTTACAAATGCTGTGACTGAGCTTTAATTTTCACTTAATTTTTTTTCAAATATTTTATTATAAAATTGTTTAAATATATAACGAAGATGAAAGCATATTATAGTGGCATCCGCATACCTCCCACCTACTTTTTACCATAAATATTTTACTACACTCATTTTAAAAATCATACTTATATATCTCTCTATCCCTCTATTAATTCATTTTTGACACATTTCAAAGTAAATTTCAGATAACTGTGCACTTCCCCTAAGTACTTCAGAATGTATATAAATAGCTAGAGTTGATTATTTACAATACTTTTGTCATGCAAAAATTTATACATAATCGAAATGCAAAAATCCAAAGTGTCCATTCACTAAGTTTTTATAAAAGCATTTATTTCCTGGTCTTTTATTTTCTCTTGTATCTATGCATTTATTGAATCCAGTAGATGTTTATCAAACACATCCCATGTGCCAAACACTAATAATGACACATTAATATGATATATTCTAAACTGAGAAGGCAATGGCTAATTCCCATAGTAGAAGCAGGGGAATTAAGCAATAGAAAGAGAAATGTTTCAAAAAGCATTTATCACTGAAGGAACCAATGAAAAAAGCAGAAAGAATGAAAAAAAGTGTTTAAAAACATAAATCTGGGTCAAAATAACTTGAGCCTAGTGAGAGTATGCAAGTGTAGAAGAGAGGTGGATAAAACACATATTTTTTTAAAAATTTCAAAACCACATGCATTAAACACATTGGCAATAAACAAGACTCTTTTCACTATAGCACTGAGCTCAGAAGAAAGCCTGCACTTCCTCAGTTGTTCATTCCTGAACCAAAAATGACAAACTGACAACTCAGATTTCAACTTGTTTTATTTCATCAATAAACTGCTAAAATTCAGCTGTAATATATGCTTGATATCTGACTATTTGAAATTTGTTTGAAATGTTTAAAAACTGACTACAGATTTGCTCCCAAATGTCTTAATTTAGATGTTTGGAGAAAACAATTGAGTGAGTACTCTAAAGTATGAAAAGATCATCATGAAAAATGTTTTATTATTTGAATCAAACTATAAATACACCTGCTGCAAACTGGAAAGAAAGGAGAAATGTCAAGATGCAACATGAAGCCCTAAAACAGTCAAAATAAAAAATTAATTAATTAACAAAAACAACTCTTTTTAAATTTGTGGGTTTATTACTATGCATGTGACGTGGTATTCATTCATTGATCCAACATGCTCTGGTGAAAGATCTATATGAGAGGCTTTGCATCTTTATGTCCCTAAGTATGAAACCATTTTCCTGAGCATCCAGTTAGTTCTCGACTTCTCTGCTATGATTCCTGGTTCTGGGTATCATTTTAGACAACATTATCTACCTGGTCTTCCTGAATCATAACTTTATCTATCTATCCTGAAAGGATTACTTATTTATTCATTCATTTCATCAAAAATTTTATTTAGCATTTACTGTATGCCTGCCTTCTTCTCTCAATATGTCTTGCATTTTTAGTAATGACTACCATATTGTAACGATATAAAATATATGAAAATAAAAGCAAACTTCTTGAGGAAGAAGTTGAGCTTTGATTATTTTTTTTTAATTTTGAAGTCATAACAGTCCCAAGTACAGAAGAGGACTATATGATCAATAATTTTTTCTTACATTGATATCATCCAGGCAGTGAGTATTAAATTACTTCAGAGAACAAGGCAAATTACAGAAAACAGAGTAGTTTAGAGAGTTATTTTTTTCATTTTAAAAATCAATTTTATTTTGAACACTTGAGGTTTACAGCATGATGTTATAAAATACATATAAACAACTAAGTGGTTACTATAGTGAAGCAAATGAACAGATTCATCATCTCACATAGTTACTTTTTTGTTACAAGAGCAGCTAAAATCTACTTACTTAACAAAAATCCTTGATATAATACAATTTTGTTAATACACACAATGGAATACTATGCAGCCATAAAGAACAAAATGATAAACTTCACAGCAACCTTGATGGAGTTAGAGTTTATGATAGAGAGTTATTTTTAAATAGGAAGGATGGGTGGGATTTGGATAGAACCAGAGTTGGGGCCAAGAAGTTGCAGATGAAGAGAACTACATATCATATGCAAAGAAAACAGATGTATAGAAACATGATGCAGTTGCGATCAGCAGTCAATTTCCTTTGGTTCCAGTACATTTTATTTTACTTCTTTTCCTTCTTTCCAAAGTTCAAATTTTAGCCTCACTCTTTTTCCTTCAAATTGAACAGAAAGACCAGAAGAAGGAATTCAAGATAACTGGTCAGGAAATGCTGTTCTCCGTCAAACATACCTGTCCACTTATTCATAAATCCATCTAGGCTTTCCATGTAGCCCATCCATTGTCTATCCATCAAATCAATCTTATATGATCTAATCTATTTCCATTCAAAAGAACAGTGGCTCTCTAATTAGAAGGGAGCAAACATGATGTCTCCTGGCCAGAAGGTGAATTGAGAATTGTAGAATAAAATTAACCAGGCAACAAGGGATTGGGAGAAAGAAGTATAAGTGCCAGAAAGTACGTGACTCTACCAATATCCATGACAACTAACATATCGAGAAATTCTCAAATAGCTGTAACTTGTACCAGATCATTCTCTACATGGTGAAAAAAATTACAAAAATCCTAACCACTCCCTAAGATGCCTTTGCCAGCTAAAAGCCTTCCTCTATCTTTGTGGGGCATTACTGATATTCAGGCATCAAGCTTTACTTGGAAGTAAAATCCATCATTATAATAGGTCACCCAGATCCCCCTTAAGGACTTAAGAGCTTATTATCCAGCTCTTGAAAATGTTGCTGGAAGATAGAATTTAGTAGCCAGTCCTTTTTGGGAAATGCCCTATCTGAAGAGAACTTTCTTGCTCAACTGGGGCAGCATGCATTCTATGTCTAATTGATACAGCAGTATAAAGACTTATCTCTTCACTCCAATTAGAGACAACTTTAAAAGGCCATCCCAGTTTTTATGTCCTTATGGCATCTTTTGAATTTTTTGTTGAGACTACTTCACAGTTTCACTTCTTTATCCACCCAATTATCCCTTCTCTATTATTTCATAGGTGTTGATTTCAAGAGTACTCCATAATAAAGATCCTGCATTATTTTCCCAGGGAACAAAACCTGCAGTAGAAACGAAAACACAAAGGAGTTATCCAGGGGAAACTCAGACAGATGCAGGTGGTCTTATAAGATCCTATATTCATACCTTGAAAGAAGTAGTTCATAGTTCTCTGAGACCACTTTGGTAAAAGCCACACTAGCAAAAATCTCCACTCGTAACTGATTCACAAGCAGAAGGCTCAGAGAATCAGTATATTGAGATAAGGGAGACCATACAATATTAATTCATACACTGTCTTTAATTTACTGACAAAGTAACTAATGTCAGTAAGAAACCACTGATGAGGAAGGGCAATATATTCTTCCATTGCTTTTAATGATCTTTCAATACATCTTTCTGTTTCATGTGGAGAAACTAGGAAATCGTAATTCTTACAATGTCAGGAACAAGGGGAAATAAGGCTTGAGTAGCACTTGAGTCTTTATGCCTTCATGAGTAAATACTTACCAAAAGAAATTCTCCTTGTTTGGTATCTCAGGATGGGTAATGTTTCTAACTTTCTAGTTAGCTAATCTTCCCCCACATTTTCAGGTCTTATTCTATAACACACACTGTAATCTGTTAACTATTTATTCTTGTATGCTTGTATAAGTACATCTCTCTTTCTACCCATTATTTCACAACTCTTTCTAGATAGGAATGTGGGCAATCACTTGAATTCATGTCAATTTTTTCTTGCTACCACATTCTTTCCCACATGCTTTTCTCCCCACATATGTTATTGGCTGTTACAATTTGTTAAAAGATATTTATTAAGACAAACTGGTCTGTGACTAAAACCCAGAGCTTCCAATCTTGAAATTTTGATTGTAGTACATAAATGTATATAAATCAAAAGCATAGATATAAATAGCAAGGTAGAAAGGAGAGAGTTTAATTACAAAAAAAGTCTTCAGATTTACATATGCAGATGGAGACAAAAGGTGGGACATATTGTAAATTATTTTTATGCAAGAATAACAATTGTAAACTTAATCAGGAGCCAGTGAATGTTGCTGAAGATCATGAAAAATCTGTTGGTGGTGTGAAATAGGAATTGAAGAAGGAAAAGGTTGGAGGTGAAACGTAAGCTAGACAGAGTGTTGCAAGTGTTTAGGAAACAAGCCATGGGGATTTAGAGAAAATGAGAAGGGGAGGATGAATACTGAATGTGTTTGGAAGACTGAATCTAAAAGGAGGTAGAATGGTTAGGTAAGTCTGGACATCAACGTCACAAACAAAGATAGAAGTTTACTACAAACTGTGATCTGTTAACTATTTATTCATGTATACTTGTGTAAGCACATCTATCTTTCCACCCATTCTTTCACAACTCTTTCTAGATATGAGTGTGGGCATTTGTTTTGGTATAGACATCTAACTCCCCTTTTCATCAATGGAATGCATATGTGAGACTTAATTCACATGGAAGGTACTGATACGCTATAAAAGATAGTTCTATTACTATGATTTGGAGAGAGGGAAGGTAGAGGTTCATAATGACCGCAGATGAGTGAGTTGATGGAGGTGGATTTTTCTTAGAATGAAGAAATGGAAAGAAGGACTGCGGAAGTTGCAACTCAACTTTGGACAAATTGGTTTTAAGTTACTTGCACAATACTCAAAGAAAGATGCCCAGTTATTGGTTGGATACACGGTTATCCAATGGTGTGAATTTGAGAGGCAACAGCCGGTTGATGATACAATTTTGGAAGATGCCTTGTATCGATAATAAAAATGAATGGAATTGGAAGAATAAATAGATGTAAGTTCTGAAGTCTACATCTCATGAAACAATAAAGATTACAGTTTGAGAAATGGAAAGGGAGATTGCAAAGAAAATATATAATGAGCCTTTAGCGAGACAGTAGAACAGATGATATGAATCCTGAAGAAACGTAGAGGTTAGAGAAATAATGCATGAACAGAATAATTGATAAGTGTGAGTGGGTGTATAGGGTGTAGGGGCTATATGCTCCAATAAATAAAATTCAAAAATTTTGGTTTCTTATGGAGCACTAGTCCCATGAATTAGCTCCTTGAAAAAAAAGTCTTATTTGTAAAGATATTTTAGGGATTGCTTCAAGTTCCAACATATTCTCAAAGATTCAGAGAGTAAACTACCTTATTAAGCGATCTCAGAAATTTAGCAGTAATTTACTTAAATCAATGTTTTAGAAGTCACTACCCACTTTGCTTATTAAACACTTTTTATCAAATTAAAGTACTTCAGGACAGAGGTAGGTGAATATTTGCCAGATGATGAAATTTATCTAGAAGACTGAGATGAGGCCAAAGCATCAGAGACCTCAAGGAAAATCATTAAAATGAATTGGTAGATGAGAAATGAGATTATAAGCGATAGAATTAATGACTGAGAGAAACATGAAAGGCAAGTGTAGGCTCTTTTCCATGGAAGAAAAGTGGGAATTATTTGCAGGAGTATTATGATTATTATAATTATTAGTTTTGAGGTTTTGTTTTTTTTTTTAAATAACCACAGACTCCCAGAAAGTTGTGGAAGAATATACAAGGAGGTCCCATGTATCCTTTGCTGTTTCCCTTAATGGTGACATCTTGCATAACTATGGTACAACACAAATATTAGGAAATTGGCACTGGTATAATTCACAAGGCTTATTCAGGTATCATCAGCTATATATGAACTAATCCTTGTGTGTGTGTATATATACTTATATAAAATTTTATCAAGTCAAGACACAGAATGTTTCCATCACTGCAGCCTTCTTTGTACTATTTCTTTTATCCTTTGTACTATCCCATCAATCTTCTAGAACAAGCCAAAGGTCTGATAATTACTAATCTCCATCTCTATAATTTCATTATTTCAAGAATGTTATATAAGTGAAAATATACAGTATGCAATGATTTGAGATTGACTTTTTTTCATTCAGCATAATCCCACTGAGATCCATCCAAGTTCCTGTGTGTAGCAGTAGTTCATTCCTTTAAAAACAAACAAACAAACTGCTGAATAGTACTAAATGGTATAGATATATCACCATTCACATAACCATTCACTTGTTGAAAAACATTTAGGTTATTTATAAGTTTTTCCTCTTATGAATACAGCTGCTATGAACATTCATGTACAGGTTTTTTGGGGGTTTTTTGTTTGTTTTTTGTTTTTGGTTTTTTTGAGTTGGAGTCTCAAAAAAACCCAGACTGGAGTGCAGTGGCCGCTCCCGGCCACCGCAGCCTCGACCTGCTGGGCTCCGGTGATCCTTCCGCCTCAGCCTTCCAAGTAGCTAGAACTACAGGAGCGCGCTACCACACCTGGCTAATTTTTTTTCTTTAAATTTATTATAGAGATGAGGGCTCGCCAAATTGCCCAGGCGGGTCTCGAACCCGGTGGCTCAGGCAATCCATTCACCTCAGGCTCCCAAAGCTCGGGATTACAGTCTGAGCCACCGAGCCTGGCAATGTACAAGTTTGTATACACACCTAAATGTTCATTTTTTTAAGAAATACCAGTCTGTGATTGCTGAGTTATATAGTAGTTTCTTGTTTAGATTTATAGGAAACTTCCAAGCTGTTTTCTATAGTGGTGGTACCATCATACATGTCCACTGGCAATGAATAAGTGATGGACTTGTTCCTCATTGTTTCTAGCATTTAGTGCTTTCTCTAATTATCTTGTAGGCATACTAATAGGTATGTAATGATATCTCACTGTGGTTTTAATTTGCATTTCCCTAACAGCTAATGAGAAACATCGTTTCATGTGCTTATCTGGCATTATTTGCTTATTTATTTGGCAAAATGCCTCTCAATGTATTTCACCCATTTTCTAATTGGATTTTTTTTTTTTTAGTCTTTTTTCTCTTGGGTTCCAAGAGATTTATATATATATACTCTGCCATATATGTGGTTTGTCAGTATTTTCTCCCAGTATATATCTTGTCTTTTTATCCTCTTAACAGGATATTTCACAGAGCAATTTTAAAAATTTTGGTGTGGTCCAATTTTTCATATTTTTCTTTTATGGCTTATGATTTTAGTGTCAAATCTAAAACCTTTTCAACTAGCCCTAAATTTGCTGATTTCTTCCTGTTTTTAATTTTCTTCTAAAAATTTTATACTTTTACAATTTTCATTTCAGTTTGTAATTTATTTTGAATTAATTTTTGTACAAGTTGTGAGTTTTAGGTTGTGGTTCAGCTGTTGTCGTTTTGTCTATGGATGCCAAAATGCTGTGCTTGAACCATTTTTTGAAAAGGCCATTCTTTTGTGTCTTTTTAAACAATCAGTTGGTTATACTTATATGGGTCTATAGCTGGGTTTTCTCCATTCTGTTCCATTGCTCTGTGTCTTTTCCTCTGCCAATACCAGGCTGTCTAGACTACTGTTGCTATAATTAATAAGCCTTAACAGTAGGTAGATGAAAATTTTTTTCTTCTTTTTCAAAATTACTTTACCTATTCTAAGTATTTTACTTTTACATCTACATCTTAAAATAAGCTTGTTTATGTCTACAAAACAATAAGCTGGAATTCTAATAGGAATTACACTAAAACTACAGATTAATTGGCATTTTTACTATGTTTGTTCTTCAAGAAAATATTTTTAAACATTTTGTTTTAATGGGAAATGTCAGCAATTTTAGAAAGTGCAGGATTAAAAGGAGGTATGTACAACTGAAGTGAGTTATTGAGGAAATAGAGTTGAGGATCAAGGGCTCAAGTGAAGGAACTCAACTATAAACCCTAGACTCCAAAACCAACATAAAATTGGGAGAACGAGAATCCCAGGGAATTAACTGACCAGAAGTGAGAAGGAAGAAGCCAGCCATACTTCTAAACTTGAAGTGAGCCCTACAGATCTAAAAGGAGACATAGACCCCATCCGGAAACCCATATCCAATTCTCACCTCCAACCTACTGAGAAAAGGAGATGAGAATTCTCTGGGAACCCATGTGAACAAAGCTCTGCAATAAAGGAGCAGCACCTTTGACAGACATACTGATGAGAGAAAGAGAGAGACAGAGAGAGAGAGAGAGAGAGAAAGACTCTGATAAAAGAGATTAGAACCCTCCATCTTAGGGTTCTTCCCAAAGGCAGTTACAGCTTGCCTTTCCTAACCTGAGTTCATCTCCCCCAGTGCTGGGTGATCACCTGTCCAGCATGACTTCTGCTCACTCTTATTGCTGTTTTCTCTCAGTGGTTTCCATCTATACTAACCTCAGGCCCTCCCTACACAGGCTGCTTGGTTTGTTGACTCAACTACTGATACCTCACTATGAATGTAGTATATTCTCATCCTTCAGTGAAATGACTGAAGAGTTCTACAGAGAAATGACTGAAATAGGAATACCAAGATGCTGATCCCCATGTGTACATACATGTAAACTTTCTGATGGAAACCCATTGTTTTATTTTTATTTTATTTTTGTTTATACACTCTGCTCCACTTGCAAATGCATAATTCCCCACTCCCCACCCCTATACTTACTTCTTAATTTGCAAGTTGCAATCTCCTAGTAGCTCTCTAATTTTTCCTTGGTAAGTTTTTAATCTTGATGCCACCAACGTTTCTCCTGTACCTGATTTTCCGGGTTTCTATGACAAGTAAAGCACAGCCTTTCACTGCACCTAAACCTATCCACATATCAAGAGCCCTTACTATGCGTGAGATGCCTCCTGTGAACAGCCTCAACTGAATTTTGAAGTGAAGCGCTCTGGTATGTAAATACCAGTTACAACACTCCACACCTTTATAACCTCTGTCACTTCAGTTCTCTGATACTCCATTTTCTCATCTGTAACATGCAAACAAGAACTCCTACCTCATAGTATTGCTGATGGGACTCTATGAGATGCCATGTTGGAAGTATTCTGAAAATGGATAATGCTGATGAGTGCAAAACATTGTGAGTGTTCTGGAAACCATTGAATTTTATTCTTCAAAATGGTTAAAATGATGAGTTTTGTATCATGTGACTTTTATCTGAAAAATACTAGTTTAAACAGTGTTTAACACAGCACCATATACCCAGAATGTATTCAGCAGATCTCATTACCTCCTCATCAGGTGAAAAGTCAGTTTCTGAAAGAAAGCTTGGTGTCTTTTGCTTCAGACCAAGTGAAAACTACTTGAAGGCAAGTCCTAAAATTAGAGAAGACTAGTTGGGAAATAAACAGAGATAGAGCTGGAAGGACTTTGCATGTCTGCTGGTCATCCCAACAGCCTGCCACCACAGTCATGAGGTTCAAGACATACCTTTGGCTTGGAGTCCCCCTGCTCTCTACTCCTTGACAGCACTGCCCCACCACCCAGGGCTCTTCCCTCAAAGAGTATCAAGCAAGGCAGGGTGGACAATGGTTTTTAGACGTTGGATTACAAAGAGCTCCAGAAGCAGCTGGAATATTTCATATGGATTATGATGATTCACACTTAGGCCCATATAAAAATTAAAACTAAAGCTTGGGAGAGGAAGGGTCAGTGAAAATAAACATTTTCTCTGGAAGATATTCCACAGCTGTGCGCCAAAGCAGCACAGTGTGGAGGGCTTGGTGCTTCCAAAATGCACAGCTGTGGTTAGGAAGGCGAAAAGCAGTGGCCTATCCTTATATCCCCACCTCTTCATGGTGGCCCCAGCCCAGAAATTAGAGAGAATTTTCCTTAGCCTTCCAATTTGTCAAATGCTGAATGTTCTCAGTATTTCAGATTTAATTGAATTCCTTTCAGAATTGGGAGGTCACCAAGAGTAAGTCAGTGGTTAGCTCATGGAAGCCTGAATTAGACAATGTGTTGGGATTCTGGGCCAGGAAAGTGCACAACGGAATCTCGGTTTCATCACTTGCTGATCACCTTGGTCATATCGCGTGCCCTCTCAGGTCCTCAATTCCTAATCTCTGAAATGAGGTCCTAATGTTTACCTTGGTGTTTCCTTAAGAAGACGAGCAATTCTGAATGAGAAGAGCTTAATAGTGCCTGGCTGATATCAGACCCTCCATTAGTGGTAATAATAATGGCAGCTTCAGGAGCAATACCAATCATGTTGACATAGTTCAAGTCCCTGATGTTGAGTCATCTTTTACCACTTTGTATTACAAAAATCATCAAGGCAGCAAGGCAGACTTATTTTCAGCTGATGTTTATAGGCGTTGTTAACCAAGACAGAGGGAGGGACACCTGGTATCTGGCAGCAAACCAGATTAAAATTACCTGCCATTTAAAGTTTGCAAATAAACCTCTGTGGAACAATAACAATGATATTAATAATTATGTTTTTGTCAGTAGGAAGGTGGTACCTCAAGATACTTGTCATGCTGCCCGGATCTTTCATTTTCAAAGAGAGATTATCAGAATAATTGCAAGTAGTTATTATAATATACTTTAAAATAAACCAGTCCTTGCCTCAGTGATTTTATCAACAGCTCCCTAGAATACATTTCTGAGCTTCACCTTGAAAAGACAGATGAGATCCAAAGATTAAAATCACAGGATAAAATCACCTTCAGTTTTATCCATCCCAACTCATCCTAATTGCACAATAGTGTAGGCTCAGTGTTAACCCTGGAAATAAAACCTTCCCCGTCATAAAAGGAAGAATATGTTGAGCTTTGATATGTGGAAAGTCTTAGAAAGGACTCTAAATCTTAGAGATGCCAAAATCAAATAGATTTGAGAGGAACTGTGTACAAAAACTGCTGGAATGACAAGGCCAAGAAGGCAGGAAATGGTGAGGAGTCATGACTTGGAACTAGTGACCCAAAATGAGATCAGCAGAGATATGGTTGTAAAAACCCAGTCCCTCAGGGGTGAATCCTTTTGAAAGATCTTTACGCCTGACATTGGGGCTCATAGAGTAACACTAGGAACCTGGTATTAGATCCAGATCATAAATGAAAATGTTCCTTTTTATTTCTCTTCTCTCTAATAAGTGCTCAATGGCATCAATTAGGCAACGAGTACAAGTAATCAAGGAAGCAAGTACCATGTGCCCTGTTAGGAACACAGAAGTGTGCCCTCTATTATAGAACTTGCTACATTCTTCCAAGATAAACAAAGCTAACAATCTGATGTATATTTTTGATGACCTACAATAAAGTCTAAAATTTAAAAGCTATCAGAATTCCTAGGGTTCAGTCTTGACTCTACCACTAACAGGGTGACTTTGGTCAAATAACCACTTTCTTGTTTCCTAATTTCCTCATTTGTAATGTGGGGTGATACTACTACTTCTTAGTGATTTTGTGAAGAGTCAATGGATGGATTAATCAATTCAAATAATAAACAGAAAGGCACGTAATGAACTATATAGGTAAGATGGCTATCTTCCCACAGGAGTAGAGAGTGGGTGTCATTATTTTTAACCACTTTAGAATATTATATTTTATGAATGAAACATGATTATATAGTCAATTCTATATTCAGGTATATTATCATTAATTTTTGCTCTTTCAAACGATACTAAAATAATCACTCTTCTACTCATATTTTCATCCTTAACAAATATTTTTGATTTATAAGTCTTCCAAGTGTACAACATTCAATACCAAGTTGTCCTCTAAATAGTATTTGAATCTTGGTGGGTGAATAGGAGTTGTCTAAGTAAACAAGCACATCTTTTTGAGAGGAAGGACTGTCTTGAGAAGGATAATTTTCTAGATTGTAGAATCAACGTATGTAAAAGTGTAGTGATATAAGAGTGGAGGCCTCACCTGAGCCCTAGAATGAGAAAGATGAGACAAGCAGGGTTGATGAAAGAGATCAGAAATGAACCTAAGTTACATCCACTCCTAAGTGCTAATGACTGATAAGCTCTTCAAGGGTTAGGACTTATCAAGTGATACGACTTCAGTATAATAATAGTAGTTGTCTACTAGAGAAAGATTTTTCAAGGCAGGGAATCCAAACCACCGATGGGAATAAAGATGAGTATTCACAGTAGCATGAGCACATGACATTACATATTAGATGGTGCAAAAGTGAAACTTTTTAAGTAATTAGTCCCATCACTTAATCGATTGATAAATTGTCTTTAATGCTTATTTAAAACCATCTATCATCTTTAAAATAAAAATGTTTTTAAAACCAAAACAAACAAACAAACAAAAACCTTCTAAATTCCCTTTGAACAATAACAACAAACACAAAAGAGTAGACATCAGACTTAGAGACATTAGTAAGCAAAAATTTATTGAATCGTTTTATGTTCATTGTATGCATTTATGTTTACCTAACCTTTTGTTTGTGGCAATTGATATTGTTTGCTATTTATGAGATACATAAATTTTCTTTAAACAAAAGTTTTAAAATGTGAGTCAATTTTAATACTGGAATTTTTAGAAATTCTCAGCTAGATTAAGAGAAAAAGTATAGAAAATGAACCTTGCCTTATTTCTCCAGGATCAACCAATCCTAATGATTGCAAAGTTGTTTTTACTACCCAAATCATTGTGTATAGCCAACTTTATGCCTTTGTCTTGTTCAGATGGTTCCAGAAGTCAAACTAGCTTAAAGCACATGTGACTAGAGTTAGAGCACAGAGCTCACCACATCAAAGTGCCTGCCCTCAAACCCTCTTCCATCAAAGTTTCTATGAGAGTGACCACAGTCGGACAGTCAGCCTGAGCTGTGGCCATTTATTTTAAAAGCCATTCCTGAAATAGCAATTAACTGAAGATGTTTTGATTATTGTTGACCTAAAGTTAATTTGGGGATAGGTTTACCAAATTCAAAGGGTTACACCCAGCCTCAATAAAAAGGTTTGTAAATTCATGTTTGCTAGTGCCCTTTAAAAAATAAACCTAAGAATAGTTTTATTCCAACTACAGCACACTCTAGCACAAACATGTGGCAGATGCTAGAAATTTGGAGATCAAGTCCAAATTTCAGACACACATCTTTTTGTACTCCAAGAGGAAGAAAGTGAGCCCAGAATTGGCCTGATTTGACTAGTTAATTTTTTTGTATACTATAAATGGAATTATATATTTAGGAATTTTTTGTTCACCTTGTATTTTTAGTTATTTATGATTTCGTGAGATAGTTGAAGAGTTATAGCTCTGTACTAGACTTTCCAAGATTTTTTTTTTTTTTTTCTTGTAAATGCCAAGTAGGTTGAAACCTATGCTGGGAAACTGGTGGGGATTAGATGATTTTTAGGTCACAAGTTAGAAGATTCCTAATACTCACAGACATTCTATGTCTAGGAATGTTTGTTAATTTGAGCCCCTCTCTCTCCATGTGTATCTTTAATCTCCTAACCAGCTGTCTCCCATAAAAAGATATTTCTGTTTTTAGTTACAAATCTGTTTAGAGATAAAACTCACTCATAAATACACAACCACATGCAAAGATTTTTTTTTTTCTGCTGACAGTATAGAAATAACTCCAGATGAAAAATATTAAAGTTTGTTTAGAAATAAAAAAGGCATTCTGCCTTCCTTGATGGGGGCCCATGTTTTATAGATGTTCAAGGTCTTTTTGTGTCCCTGTGTGAGCCTCTTTTGGAGAGCACAATCTTTGATTGCCTTTGTGATCTAGTTCTTCTTCAGTCACGATTGTTGGGCACATTCCTAGCTGAAAAAATAACGTCTTGTAAAGGCATGCATTGGCTGCATAAGGAAAATTAAAAAAAAAAAAAAGCCGAGAAATAGGTTCTAGTGCGATGGCACCAATATGCTTAATCTTACTTTAATGAACAATTTAACTCTCTACTCTTAGTTGCTTGTGGATTGCTTATCCTGGAAAGCATTAGGTGAGGCAGAGAATTTTCTTCTCCTTTCTTCTTCTATTTCTTTCAAAACCTACTGCTGTGTCTGCAGCACAGTATTTAATAATTTTCAAGTATATTGTTGGCTGTTAATTCTATGGGAATAATCTTGTTATATAATAAATTATGAAAAAATTAAATATTTAGGCTTGACTTTCTACCCAATTCTTTAGTGCTTAGGATGCCACTTTCTCATGTATTTATCACCAATTAACTTAGGTAAAGAGACTGTTCCAGTTCTTTCTTTCTTGGCTTGGAGGTTGTCTGAGCAAACTTCTTATAACCATGCTTTGCTTTGTGCTGAAGTTCATTTCATAAAAGCTGATAAAGTTTATTGTGATCATACATTGAACAAGAGCAAATGAAAATGGATTATTGTCTATGCTTCATCAACTATGTAAAGTAGCTACTCCTAGCTTCATTTTACAGATGCAAAAACTGAGGCTCAAGAAATATAAATGTATTAATGATGGCCATTCTTACTGGGGTTAGGTGGCATCTCAGTGTGGTTTTGATTTGCATTTCCTTGATGATTAGTGAGGCTGAGCATGTTTTCATATGTCTGTTGGCTGCCTGTATGTCCTCTTTTGAAAAATGTCTATACAGATGCTGGTGAGGATGCGGAGAAAAAGGAATGCTTCTACGCTGCTGGTGGGAATGCAAACTAGTGCAACCTCTCTGGAAGACAGTGTGGCGATTTCTGAAAGAACTAGAAATTGACCCTCCATATGACCCAGCAATTCCCCTATTGGGCATATACCCAGAGGAACTCAAATCATTTTACAAAAAAGATACCTGCACATGAATGTTTGTTGCAGCTCTATTCACAATAGCAAAAACCTATGCTGCCCATTGAAGCTGGACTGGATTTTTTTAATGTGGTACATATACACAATGGAATATTATGCAACCATGAAGAAGGACAAACATATGGACTTCGCAGCAACTTGGATGGATTTAGAGTCTATCATACTCAGTGGATCTATCACAGAAACAAAGAACAGAGTACCATATGTTCTCACTCATAAGCGGACCTTGAACAATTATCATAATACTATAAGAAAGAGATTAGCAATAGTGGGAAACTGCCGGGGAAGGGGGGACACACTTCATCAACAAAGGTATCTACATAATCAACATTTGTATACCTAACCCTGAATTGTACCCCACATCCTTAAAATAAAAAATTTTAAAAAAATAAATGTAAATTGCTCAGATTCACAAAACAAACTCCAAGCCTATTTGACTTCACCTTACCAAATATTCTATCTTGTGAGACTACATTCTCTAAATAGAATGAAGGAATAAATCCAAGTAAGCCCTTCTATACGTCAAACCCTGTGGTTGTCATTTTGCTCACTTTCTCTCAGGCTATCTTCATTGAGGATTAGTATTAGTAACCCCATTTTAGATCTAAGGAAAGGAATACTGAAATAACTTGTTTAAATTGCCTAAGGACATGGAATTCGCTTATGGATGTTTGCTGCAGAGAATCACCATTTTGGGAAATGATGTCTTTGGTTAAAGTTTTCATTAAATAGCCCAGGCACACTGAGAAACCACACTGTGGAATTATTTTATTTAGCATAAGTTCTCATTCTAGTATTCAAAGATGCAACATGCCTTGAGGCATTAATCATGGTTTTACAATATTTGTATGTGGAGCTTCATGATGCAGATTTAAATCACTAGCTTTTCTTCCAAAGTATAACTGCTGCTTGGTGACCAAAAGTTCACTTTGACAATGACCTTGGTTTAACAGAGATCACATATTCTTCCTCTTCCCCAGTAAAGTCCTATCTTCCAATATTCTAACCTTACAAATGGTAAAGCCAAGACCATGGAGGGAAAGTCATTTGTTTAAAGCATTTCTCATGATCATTTCTTCACTCACACAAACTTATAAGTCAGCAAATTAAAAACCTGCTCTTCTCGCATTTCTTCTCATGGCCGTTTGGTGTTTCCATAGGATCACCTACTGAATAATAATGACTCAGAATAATTACTATTCTCTATCTTTTGTCTAATTTCTCTATTTAAATTGTGTGTGTGTGTGTGCATGGTTAAAGATGGTTAAGATGTTCACATAAGGAGCATGTATGTGTATACATATACCGAGGATGCCAAAAAAATACACATTTTAGAGAGTTATTTATGTATTAGTCTTTGAAGTTGAATTGAATTACAGTAGCAATGTATAGTATGGCGTTTGTCCAAAAGATGGGGCTAATAAGTTAATGCTAGCATCACCATGCAACAGGCAAATAAAATGGTGGAAGCACAGTTGTTGCTGGAGAAGTGCAAGACCATTTTGAAATAGTTTTTGAAATTCAAGAACGTTGTAGGAGTACAATGACAATGGAAGTGTGAGTATGCCACAGAATCTCCAACATGTCTAACAATTGCATGCATTCATGGTAAGTTTAAAACACTTGGTACTGCATGTGATGTGTACAAGGGAATACCCGGGAGGCCTTGCACAGCAACAAATTATGCAGTAACTCATAATCAGAAGTGTCGCCAGGCTAGGTGGCTCAGCCTGTAGTCCCGCGCCTTGGGAGGCTGAGGTGAGTGGATTGCCTGAGCCCGCGGGTTCGAGACCCGCCTGGGCAGGCGAAACCTCATCTCTACAATAAATAAAAAAAATCAGCCAGGCATGGTAGCACGCCCCTGTAATTCCGGCTACTCGGAAGGCTGAGGCAGAAGGATCGCCGGAGTGCAGCGGGTCGAGGCTGTGGTGGCCGGGAGCGGCCACTGCACTCCAGTCTGGGTGATCGAGTGGGACTCCAACTCAAAAAAAAAAAAAAAAAAAAGAAGTGTCTGGGCGCTGATGGTAGCCACTATGAGCATCTTCCTGTAATTGCAGAAGTCAAGCATAACTTGTATTCATCTTTTGTTATTCATATATATTGAGTATTACAATTTTAATACAGATTTTTGGCACCATAACAACTTCTGAACTGATATTTTGCTTACTCCTCTCTACAGTATCTTCTCTCCATCCTTCATAGTGCCTGCCAGAGTGAGAGTGATCTCATAGAAATAATCTGATTGTCCCTGGACCTTCATGTTCGCTTCACATGTGCTGATTTCATGTGCCTAGGAAAAGAAGAAAAACCTGGAACAAGGTCCCTTCAGTGTTGTTCCCAATATCCTTGCCTAATTTTATTCTCCATGAGCACTCCATATACTCCAAAGCCTCCAGATACACTGAATTTCCAAATTTTTTCTACACATCCCAGATTTTATGGCTGCCTTTGCAATTTTTAACATGCCATTTTCTCTCTTTGAATGCACTTTGAGGGCCAGAGTTAGGCTGAGTATGTGTCTTTATGCCCAGTGACTGCTATTGAACTCTGGTGTTCTCAACAACATTAAAAATGGAAGATTGGCTGGGCTTGGTGACTCAACCTGTAATCCCAGCACTTTGGGAGGCCAAGGTGAGTGGATTGCCTGAGCCCATGAGTTTGAGACCAGCCCCAGCAACTTGGTGAGATCTCGTCTCCACAATAAATAAATAAAAAATCACCTGGGCATGGTAGTGTGTGCCTGTAGTTCCAACTACTTGGAAGGCTGAGGAGGAGGATCGCCAGAGCCCAGCAGGTAGATGCTGGGGTGACTGTGCGTATGCCACTGCACTCCAGCCTGGGTTCAGAGTGAGAATCCAACTCAAAAAAAAAGAGGAAGATTGTGTTTAAAAAAAAAAAAAAGGCCCCTGGATGCTCATCAGAGTTGGGGGAAGCCCAAGACCATTTGCCATTTCGCGAGTTAGATGCTGCAAGTGAAAAATGAGCTGACAAACCTAAAACTCTTTGCAGAAACCACTGGGGAGAAGATCTGGCAGCTCAGCAAGTGAGGTTAACACTAGAATTACAAGGCATTCATGAGCACCCTCAGTTGCAGGACTCAGCTGTGAACAAAAGTCCTCAGGTGAGCCCCAGGTGCCTGCCTTGCTGCCCCCAACTGAGAGCAACAGGCAGCCTGATTTTTTTAGACCTCGTCATTCACCAGGCTCTGGGGAATCACTTTTTTCTATTTTTGGTTTTAAAAAAGCAACCACTGGGTCTTTCCCAAGGCAGATGAGGGAATAAGAACAAAGGCCAGTAGCCAGGTTTAGCCTGGCCTCAAATCTGCTTTGCTTCACAAATAAAAATTCCTATTCTATCAATTTGTAATAGTATGTCAAGCTTTGGATTTCTTAAAAGTATAGCTGATTAAAATCTTGAGTGGTGAAAGACAACAAAAATAGCATTTATTATGCTACATAAGCTGGGCATTTTACATACATTATCTTACATAACCTGAATTTAAAAATATATATATTTACCATTTCCAGTTTAGAAAATGGGTCAGAGGATTTACATGATTTACTAAAGCGTATACAGCTGGTCAGTTTACAGAATTTATTCCAAGGTACACTGAGGCAGTATTTGAACCCAGGTTATTGTAATCCATGCTCAGCCCACATTCTTCCCACAACATTAATCTTTGTGCCTCCAATGAAGGTCTCTATAACAAATTTGGAGCCTGAAGGATTTAAGCTTGGAGATCAGGGAGGTCAGAATATGAGCATGAAAAAGATCATAGATTTGACTCTGGCTAACCCATGAAGCTGTAGGCAGCTTGTCTAATAAGGTTCAGTTTTCTCATCTAGGCTGCCTTGTAGAGCAAATGGTTTCATTCTTTAATGGAATCCACCCGAGATGCCTTCCTGTGACATGCCAGAGAGTAAAATCTTAAACACAGTGGCAATGTCCAATGTCTTTCAAAGATTTGGCTGAGAGAGACAATATTCTTGGAATGTGGCCTGGAGGATATTGAGTCCATCTATGCCTCTGAGGACTCTAAATCAACTCTGGACTAAGCCAGACCATCAGCCATCAGCACTGTTCCAGACAATTATCACATTCTGTCCACACATCAGCACTATACTGTGCTCTGGAAGCCTTCTCCAGGTCTGTGCTGGAAACTGAGAGAAGGGCAAGAGTTGCACCAAGAAGCTAATTACTGGGTTTGCAGTTGGGATGACAGCAATGTGTTTTGTTACTTTGGTCTGACCAGGATGTTTGAGTCACATGTAATGTTCTCTCCAGTTTAAGAATCACAGATAGTTGTAATAATTCCAAACAATTCATTTTCTTGCAATTTATGGGTGAGAATTGTGAATTGCATATTTAATCTTCCTTCCTCTTTTTCTTTTTTCCTTTCTTTTTTCTTCTTTCCTTCCTTTCTTGTGTCCTTCCCTCCTTTCTTCCCTCCACCCTTCGTTCTTTTTTCCTTCTTTTCATTCTTCCTTCCTTCCTTTGACAATTATGGCTGGAAACTTAGAGCTAAATGTGAAATCTAACCTGAGCAAGTATATGTGAACTTACTTCTATTCAAAGTAAATGTCTTCCCTCTGTTCTAGGTAGTGTTCTAAGACCTCAGGAAATCAATGCACAAAAGCAAACATAGCTCCCACTCTCATTGTGCTTGGAATTAAGGAGAAATTTAAATTGATCAACAAACACTCATGAATGTGTAATCACCAATTGAGGAAGTATTGTAAAGCAAAGAAGTGTGTTTCTGTAAGAGTACGCAACAAGAAGGCTTGATTTAAGCTCAGGTCTTTCATGTGAAAATGACACACAAATTGAATCAACAGAGTTGTAGCATAACAGGGTAGGGCTCATAGGGAAACTGGGCAAAGGCCACTATAGCAGGAACTTGGAGACTAAGGAGACAGTGCTACTAATTGGACCTAAAGAAGATGGTAGAAGTCAGGGTATTGCCTTCCTTTTAACAGGGAAAATACTATGTTCCCAGGCTTCACCCTAGACCTGTCAAATTAAAAATTGTGGTGGAGGTGTGCAGGCATCTGGGTTTTTACAAGCTTTCTAGGAAATCCTGGTGCAAGCTGAAGTTGGAAGCTCATGGCAAGAACAGAAATGATAGGCATAGAACTGGGTGCAGTGTATCTGGGGGGAGTGGCAGAGTTGACATGATGAAATTGGCATGAAAAGATCACTAAGGCTGATAGAGGCTAGTAGACTGGAGAGATCTTGGAGCCTCAGGGAGCCCTGTAAGTAGAAGAATAGAAGGTGACATGGACTGAAGTTTGGCTTCATTTTGTGTCTGTCCTTGTCTCCCCTTTGCCTATCTTAATCTTTCAGTGTATGTTTATATAGATATATACACTGATGTGTGTAGATGTTGAGTTATGTATAAATGTTCCTTAAACTCGTTTTGGAACGAAGTAGGAGATGTACAAAGCATACACATATTTTTAATCAATAAATGGAGGTTATGAATTTGTAAATGCTCCTCACTGATCTGACAATATCAGTCCAAGCAGTGCTACCACTTCAAGGTCAGGCTACTAAGAGAGCAGTCCCATTTTCAAAACTTTTTCCCATTTCCAAATCCAAGCTGCATGACAATGGAACATACGGTGGCCTTGCCAAACTAAATTATTAAATAAAAGTAAATGCCATGAAACTACAATTTCAAAAATGGATTATTTCCCAGTTTATTTCTGCTCTGGTTCATTTTAATCCAGTAGGCTTTTTCCTTGTTTTTAACTAGAATTCATTATATAAATTGTTGAATCCAGCAGATTTTAGAAAATAAAACAACCAGTGGAGAAGAAGCAGATATGAAGAAATATGTGAAATGTAATTGAAAGTGGTGCAGGTGCAGAAGAGGCAGGTCCTTCAACCTGGTTGAATTGAAGACACCTGTTCTATATATCAATACTTTAGCCTATTTCCGAATTTGTAATTTTGCTGACTTATGGATTGTTTCAGGCATTGTTCTTTTTAAAACCCCTCCATCAATGTTGATCCAGGGTTGAGAATAGCCATCTTAACTTATCTCAGAAAAGGGCATTACATAAAAATCTCTACACATACAGTGCAGTTGGAAATGTAACTTGTTTACACAATTAGTTACTCATGCAATGTCCTGGCAAATTTAGCATTTCAGGAGAAAAGTCTGGAACTTAAAATTAAAGATCCAGTTTCAACATTGAGCTTTAAAACAAACTATATAAGAATGTCATGAAAGTGCCTCTTTGGAGCCACCTGAAAGTATCCTCTTATAAAGAAGTGGTTGGGGTTCTCTGGTAGGCTTACCTGCATCCAAATCATCTAGAGATATTTATTGAAGAAGTAAATATCTTGGACTCACTTCAAGCCTTCAGAATCAGAGTTTGGGAAATGGAGGCTCTGCATGTACTTCATAAATGATTCCCATATACTTAGAAGTCTTAGCACAATTATTGTAATTTTTTGCTCATTCATTCATTCATTAATATTTATTAAATGCCTATTGTTTGTCTGAAACTGTTCTCTGTGCTAGATATATAATCATGGATAAGATAGACTTGGTTTCTGCCCTCATCAGTTTTGCAATCTAGTCTTTTGCCATTTTTTTTACTCCCTCCTTTTCCAATTTCATGTTCTAGACGTAGGTAAATTTGACTTGCATACCTTTTTTTAGCTTTATCTTTCTGCATGTATTAGTTAAATGCTTAGGTTTAATGGAGTTTCTGGCATGTTAAAAATGTAATCACATTTTTCACCAAATCCTAAGTGCTTGGGTCTATCAAACTCTTATTTATTCACACCTTAATTCATTCACTTATTTGTTTCACTTCTTAACCCATCATTCATCTTTATGTCCATTCGTCCATATATTTATCAGTGCTGGAAAAACCTTTATAATATAATATAATATAATATACTTCACTTGATTAATTTTCAGTCAATTAAATAAATGAAAGAAAGTGTGTTTTCCTTATTGCAAGGTTATGCTGGATCTGTCTGTGTGGAATCTATGACTCCTGGATGTTACTTGACAACTTGATGATCACATTCCAGGGACAAAATGCAAACCCTAACCTGCCTGTTTATTTTGGTGAGAATATTGTCATGGGCCCCTGATGGGAGCAGGCTGCTGAGAGCATCCGTTTCTAGGAAAACAGTAGGCTCGCTTGCCATCTTCAGGGTGATTGACTTGCTCTTGCTTAATGATGATTCCACCATTCCTAATGACCCGTACCCTGCCCAGCTTTGCTAAGAATGTCAATTTCCTTAAAAACAAGGCTCAGATTTTATTGCCACTTATGTCTTCTAACTCTTTTTGTTAATGATATTGGTCCTAATGAGGATTAAACGGTCTGACTCCTGGCAACAAGAACTGTAAGAATCTTAAATAGTATCACAGCCATTTCTTGCATGTCTTAGTAGCTAATGTTGCCATTTTTGTGATTGAGACATTTTTTGCCAAAGGTGCAATGTGCAGTGTGGGAGTCTTTACGTAGGAATTTTCCAATGAGAGAGAAAAAGGAAAAGAGAGAGCATAAAAACATACTTACACTAAGCATTTCATAATTCACAGGGAATTTTTATATTCATGATTTATTTCATAATGGCCAAAGGTTGAAAGTAGAATAAGGTAGGGCATGTGTTTCTTAGATGGCATGTGATTTTTGAGTCACACAAGATAAAAATGTTAAAGCAGACAATTAATCTAGCTCACCTGAATCTAGGCACAGTGCACTTTGTAGCCTATTTGTTCAAAGTAGAGCCTGTGGCCCAGCTTGTTAGAAATGCTGAATCTCAAGTCCCACCTCAGATCCACTGAATCAATACCTACAATTTAGCTAACAAGAACTGCAGGTCAGTTTCATGCATGTTAAAATATGAGAAGCACTGCACTTAGCATACACTACTGTTTCCTACCCTCTGACCTCCAAATGACCATGCCACTGATACTCATCCTTAAAAATAAGTGGAGAAAAAGCCCTACACCAGATACTTAAGAAATATTATACTCTGAGGAAAATGTTTTATAAATATAAATGTTTCCAAAACACTTTAAATGCAGGAGTGAGTAAATTATACAACCTCCATAGATAATATTTACTGCCATTTCAATGCACATGTGTAGTGCTATCAGAATTAATACATCCCAGGTGGTGTCGTGAAGATGGCAGCCGAGCCAGTCAGACTATGTGAGTCCCAGTGTGTATGAGTGTATGGAAAATTTTGTGTATGTATTGGTGACTGAGTGGGCATGTGAGTGACTGACTGATGGCTTGGGAGCAAGCAGCCAGGGCTCTCCTGGTGCAGTGGCTGGTGCTGCAGCTGCTCGATTTGGACCCTAGTGACTCCCAGGAGGCAGAAGCTGACTGCCATTTTAAAAAAATTAGCAAAACACTTCCTGGGAAAAAGATGTCGGAGAGACCAAGTGGGGGCACATTAGCAAGTGGCTAGGGCCCTCCTGGTGAAGCAGCTGGTGCTGCAGCTATTCTGCTTGGGCCCTGGTGCCTCCCAGGTCACAAAAGCTGAGCACCATTTTTTTTAAAACTGACAAAATTTTCCTGCAAAGAAGCAACAGAGAGAGATTGCCAGCTCCAGGCTTTGCCTCACTGCTTCAGCACCTGCGAGACACTGGCAGCAAGGGCTGCAGACAGATTCCAGAGGCAGAGTCCCACCAGAGAAGATAAAAGAGGCACCCCACCACCATCTTGAAGACAGGGCAAGAAAGTGCTCTGACTTGCTCACCACAGAGCAACAGACCTGATCTCTGTGATGGGCGGATCAACTACTCAGGGGTTGATCATGACCCAGAGTGAATATCTTGAAAGCACAAACTTCAGAGAGACAGGACAAGTGCTGATAGGCACCCCACCCCCTACCCTGATTCAACTGAAGGAAAAGGGTGTGGCCAGAAAAGGACAATGAAGACCTCCAAAGAGATCCGGGTTAGTCTGGGGCTGACCCAAATCCCCTCCTCCTCAGCAACCCTCTGAAACACAGACCCACACAGCTGGCGCACGACTGAGAGAGATGAACCCAAGCAGAGCCTGAACATCAACCCCTATAAGAGAACTCCATTCCAAGATAGACATGGCTGGGGCGGGGGGGGGGGGGGGGGGGGGGGGGGGGGGGGGGGGGGGGGGGGGGGGGGGGGGGGGGGGGGGGGGGGGGGGGGGGGGGGGGGGGGGGGGGGGGGGGGGGGGGGGGGGGGGGGGGGGGGGGGGGGGGGGGGGGGGG
>CAUYQG010077720.1:0-14713 GCA_963574415.1 Tarsius wallacei | reverse complement strand
CACGCCCGGCTGATTTTTTGATTTATTGTAGAGATGAGGTCTCGCTTGCCCAGGCGGGTCTCGAACCCGCGGGCTGAGGCAATCCACTCACCTCAGCCTCCCAAAGGCGCGGGATTACAGGCTGAGCCACCGAGCCCGGCTAAAATTATTTTCAAGTAATTCAAACATATTTATCATCTTGGTATTATCATCTTTCAGTTGCCTTTTTTCATTCAAGTTGAAATTTTCTTTTCTTTTTTTTTTTAAGATATGGGGTACAACTCAGGGTTAGATATACAAATAGTCATTGTACAAGTAAAGTTTGGGCCTCACTTTGGTCCCCACTTCACCTGGTTTGAGACCAGGCACCCTTATTGATGAAGTGTGCCCCTCCCCCTTCCCTTGGCAGTTTCTCACTACTGTCAATCCGAAGTTGAAGAAGTTGAGATTTTCATGGTTCCCAGTATGACAAGTAATTTTGGATTGCATCCTGGTATTCTGAATATTATGCTATGAGATTTAGGTTCCTATTTAAATTTTTTGTTTGTTTTGAGTCGGAGTCACTCCGTCACTCAGGCTGGAGTGCAGTGGCACGTGCACGGCTACCCCAGCATCAACCTGCTAGGCTTAGGCAATCCATCCGCCTCAACTTTCCAAGTAGCTGGAACTACAGGCATGTGCAACCCATACCCAGCTAGTTTTGGATTTATTGTAGAGACGAGGTCTCACCAAGTTGCCCAGGCTGGTCTGGAACCCATGGGCTCAGGCAATCCACCCGCCTCAGCCTCCCAAAGTGCTGGAATTGTAGGCTGAGCCACTGAGCCTGGCCCCTATTTAAGTTTTTATATTTAACAAGCAGTCAACCTGTTTAGGTTTAGAATACATACCCTGGCCCACTTTTGTTGGCTATGATTCAAAGTTTTTAAAGTTTTGCTGTGCTGTTCTGGTCTCTTCTACTTGTATGCTACCCAGAGGCTATTCTGAAACTTGAGTGTTATTCCAGACCAGTTTGCTCTGTTCTTATACTTTTTGCTGTGTTGTTTCTGGGCATTTTTACACAAGTTGCTCACAAACATGTTCAGGATTTCATACACAGATTTAGAGAATTCACTTATCTGGCTCCCTCCTCACCACAGTCCTCCCGTCAACTCTGTGATTGTGCTGGGTTTATTCCAGGGTAGAAATGGAAGGTGGCTTCACCGGCATTCTCCGTGGCTACAACATGGGGAGGAGGGGCAGGGAGCTACCTCATTATGGCAGAGCTGGGTTGAAAGACAGAATGCTGCCAACAATTTCTAGGCCACAGTACCTGATGTGGAAAGGGGCAGGGGATACCCCCTTTTTTTGGTTTGCTTGGACTACTCTTTCCCAGCAAACGGTTGGTCAAAATGTTTCTGTCCTGCTGAGCTGCCCATTTCCCAGTGCTTTGCATAAAGACCACAGGCTCTTCTTGGCACTTCTTGTCTTTGCTCACTGGTGCTTTGGGGTTTGTGAGCCTCCCCAGAGTTTATGCTAGGACATACTAGAAGTCAAATGCTGAACACCGTGGTTCACAACTATAATTCTGGCACCTTGGGAGGCTGAGGGGGGAGGATTACTTGAGGCCAGAAGTTTGAGATCAGCCTGGACAACATAGCAAATCTCCATCTCTACAAAATAAAAAAGAAATTGAAAACATTTTTTTTAAAAAAAGAAGTCAACCCAGACAAAAGATAAGGAACTTCCTGCTGAGTCAGTCCTCATTTCCCATGGTTTCTAGCCAGTCTACCTTCTTTTTCCCACTTTTCAGAATTTTCTGTCAGTTGTATCATGAATTTTATCTAGAATTTTTGGTTGTAATCGGTAGAAGAAATAGGGTGGAGTAGGCTTACTCCATCCTATCCTGAATTATAAATCCCCGTTGCAGTTCTAAATTATGAAGTTCCATTAGTACTTTGCCTAAGTACACAGACAGTCTTTTGTTTTCAAATAACAGTTTGGGGGATTTCCCTGATAATTATAGTTTTTTTCTGTCCTTTTTCTTTTCTTTCCTCTTCTCTTCTTTTCTTTTTTCTTTTTTTAAGTGATGGAGTCTCACCATATTGCCCAGGCTAGACTCGAACTTCTGGGCTTAAGCAATTCTGCCACATCAGCCTCCCAAGTGGCTGGGACTATAGGCATGTACCACCACATCTGATTTTTCTCATCCCCTTATCTAGAACTTCTTGAACATGGGTTTGCAAACTATAGTCTGTCTCTTATATCCAGCTCACTGCCTTTTTTGGTATGACAGACAAGCTCAGAATGGATTTTACATTTTTAAATGGCTTGAGTCAAAAAAGTAATATGTAACAATTTTATAAAATAGAAATCATAGGAAATTTGCATTTCAGTGTTCATAAATGGTTTTATTGAAATATAGCCATATTCATTTGTTTATGTTTTACCTATGGCTGCTTTTGTGGTATAGCAGCAAAGTTGAGTAGCTGGGACACTATGCCAGCCCCTGTTTTAGATGATTAGCAAATAGTAGTAGTGATAGCCAACATACTTTGCTTCTCCTGCTTTAGTGACACTGATTTTAATATTTGTCTTTTTGTTATTGGCCATTATTTCAAGATAGATGATTTTTCTTAGCTAAAGGATTCTTTTCTGTTTTCTAAGGATTTCTGAGATATTTCCCTCACAACTTTTCCTCTCTTCTTTGATTCACTGAATGGTATCTACTAGGTAAACTGGAAACCTAAATGCGCATTTGGCACCTCACTCTGTTACCCCAAGAGCAAATCCACAATCAAGTCCTGTACAGTTTACCTCCTAAATGCCTCTCTGCTTGTAATACTTCTGCATCTCCACCAATAGCCAAGCCTTCAAACTGCACTGCCTACTCCCAGTGCTCTGTTGTCTATGCCCAACTAAAGTGTTCATTCCAAAATGCAGGGCAGATAAGTCACCCTTATGCTTCTATTCTCCAAAGGCTTATTAATGCTCCTTGTGTGGTCCTGCCCTGTATACATCTCTAGCTTCCTGGCACCGTGCTCCCCCCTGCTCTTTGTGTTCCAGATGCAGTGGCTTCTTTCAGGCCCTGCTCCTACCCTTTCTGAAGTTACTGGCTAGAATGGAGTTCCCTGTCTTCCGTAACACCTCCCTAATACCTGTTCACCCTTCACATCTCAGCTCAGGTGTCAGTGCCTCAGAGAGACCTTGACTGAGCTCCCTGACTATGTCAAATTTTCATCTGTAGGTTCTTAGAGTCCTATGATTCTCTTTCCTATTCACTTTTCACATTTGTGTTTGTGTGGTAACTTGTTTAATGTCAATTTCCTGCTACTGGACTGTAAACTTCACAAAGGTAGGGGTCTAGTTAGATTTTGTTTGCTTTCATTTCTAGTACTAGGAATAGGGCTTAGCATGTAGTAAATGTTCAGTAATTTTTTTTTCTTTTAATGATTGCATTTTAAAAGTTTTACAAACAGGTTTTCTAGCATTCAACAGGGTAATCATGTGGCTTTTTATATTTTGAATAGTTTTTGCTAGGATTTTTATTAATATGTTTCCTAGTGATAGGCCATGGTTAACTTTTTTTGTGAGCCTTACTTGGTTCTGTTGTAGTATAATTACAGCATATGCTGCTTTCTCTTTGCAAGGATTTTCAGATTTTTGCAGTTACAGTTTTCTTTTTTGTGTGTGCTTATTGAGATTTTGACACCAGAATTTTCGTGGTTTATTTTATTCCATTCTCTTGTCTTCAACTTTTCTATACCCTTATGTTTTAAAATGTGTCTTGTAAACAGCACATAGTTGGGATTTTTAGTATTAGGTCTTATAATTTTTATATTTTAATTGGAACAATTTGATTTGTTTAATGTAATTAATATATTTGAATCTACCATCCTACTTTTTGCTCTCTGTCCCAGAGGTCTGAATAGAACAACAAGGAATTGAATTCAAGAGAGAATTCTTCAGCAGACTGCATTTAAACTTGAACTGTAACTCTTTCCTGAGTCTCCAGCCTGCCAGCTGCACCCATTGTGAGTCAGTTCCTTAAAGTAAATGTATATGATCTATATTTAATGTAATTAATGTGTGGTGTGACTCATGTCTAGGATAACTAGTATATACTTAATACAATATAAAATATAATTACATAATCCCCCCCCCCTTATTCTCTTGGGGAGAATATGTTCCAAGAAGCCCAGTGGATTCCTGAACCCCAGTGGATACCATAGATAGTACCCTATATAGAGTAAGTTTTTTCTATACATACATATCTATGTAAAGTTTAATTTATAAAAAAGGCATGGTAAGAGATTAACAACAATAACTGATTTAAATATAAATAATCTCTTAAAAACACTCTCACAGAAACATCCAGGATAATGTTTAATCAATATTCAGACACTGAGGCCCAACCACGTTGACACATAAAATTAACTATCACAAGTCTACCCCCTTGTCAATTTGGCACCCATACACATCTCCTAAAACCATAATTTATCTCCAAATGAAGACAATAACAAGGTCATACTCTGTCTAACATAATAGAAGTATGCCACATACAACCAAAAACCTACTATTTCTTTCTCTAGAAGAGGATACAAAGTACTTGGATGATGTTTGCTCTTCTCCTTGAAAATCCTGCAACTTAAATACTGTGATATAAAATTAACAATACTTAAGTATTTTGATCAGCTGTTAGTCTAATTGTTTTTCCTTGATGAAAATAATTTATATATCCATTTTCATTGCTGTATAGCAAAGTATCATCAAATTTAGTATTTTAAAGCAACAACTCATCTAATTGGTTCACAGTTCTCTGAACATCAGTCTACTGGGGTAGTTGTTTGGTTCCTCCACTGGTTCATTCATGCAACTTTAGTCAGCTAGTGGTTTATCTGGGGCTGAGGTTGTCTCAAGCACATGTCTGGCAGCTGGTGCCAGTTGCTGGCTGGGCCTCTCTCTTCATGTAAGGAGGTGAGCCAAGGCTTCTCATGTTATGACAGCAGTGTACCCAGAGGGCCAAATGACAGCTGCAGGGTCTCTTGAGGTGTTAACTTGGAAGTCACACCATCACTTCTGCTGCATTTTATTGATTCAAGCAGACCAGCTCAAATTAAAGGGATGGAAGAATAAATTTCACCTCTTGATAAAAGGAGTGGCAGTGCCTCACTGTAAAAGGCTTGGGTACAGGGATGGGAGTTTTTGTACCCATCTTTGTAAGTACTCTATCACAGTGTCTTTTTTTTCCTTCTGGCTGTTTAAAAACATTTTTTGAAAAATAATTATTTAGTTTTCAGAAGTCTTACTGTAGTGTACTAGACACAGATTTCCTTTTTATTTATTTGCTTGTGAGTTCTTGGGACTTCTTGGAACTGGTCTGATGGCTTTCATTGGTTTTTTGTTAGTTTTCAGCTTTTGTCTCTTCAAATATTTATTCTATTTCATTTCTCTCTTTCCTCTTATCTGGAACTGAAATTAAATGTAGGTTAGATAATCTCACTGTGTCCTTTATACCACTTACCTTCTATATTTAAAAAAAAAAAATCCATTTATCTCTCTCTGCTTCATTCTAGGTACTTTCTTTTAACCTATCTTCCAGTTCACTAATTCTTTTCTCAGCTGTATTTTTTTCTGTTCTTAAATTCATTCATTAAGGTCTTTATTTCAGCTATCATATTTTCTTTGTTCTATAATTTTTATTTGGTCTTTTTTTTCTCCCAGAATTGATTCTGGGTGAAATTTTTAATGCTGCAGGACTGTTTTTGTCTGCTTTTTACTGATCCTCATATTGGCCTTTTCATAGTCTAGACACTGTTGTTTAAAAATCATGGAAATAACTTGACACCTAGGATAATGTATTTTTTCAGAGAGGATTTACACTTGTTTATAGCCTTGCCTAGGAGTCTTGAATCATTTTAATCTAGTTTCAGGGATAGAGATGCTCTCAAGTAGAACTGTATTCACTACAGGGGCTAGTTAACTTGAGTTCACTACCTAATATACTTATTATGTGTAGAGCACTTTGCTAGATGTTGGGGAGGTCTTGTGAGCAGAGCAGATCTGGTCTTTGGTCTTCATGGAGCACAGAGTCTTGATTAAAATTGACAGGTAGATATATATACAATTTAATATATTAAGTTGTATGAAAATACTGAGTAGGCTGCTATGGTAGTGAATATTTGGAATAGAGAGGGGATGAGAATGGTTCTACCACATCTGATTGCAGCAGGCTTTGTTGAAGCTACAAACTGACTGATAAGAGAGAAACTTGGAACAGAAACTGCCAGGCAGGAACAATTGCCAGGGTGAAGACTAGATAACAACCAAAAAAAATATGAGGGGAGGGTGTAGGTTGGGGGAGAGTTGAAATTGATTTAAAACTATATTAATGTGCTCTCCTCTGCCTACAATTTTTCTTTTATTTCCCTGTGGAAAAGTTACTGAATTGGTTATGTCTGGATCTCGCACTTTGGTCTTGGCCTAATTCTTCACTAGGTCTCGCCTAATTCTTCATTGGAAGCAAAAGAGGAGAGAGGAAGGGAGGAGGGAGAGGGCAAACATGGAAGTAGAATGGTAAGTAAGGAAGAGAACACACGAGGCGGGAGACTACAAGGGGGTACCCCCCCAAAAACAGAATTCATTTATTTAAAAATGTGTACTTATTCTTACATGTTTAAACTTCAGTCACCTTCAAAGTACTCTCCATTTGATGCAATACACCAAAACAATTTTTGAACTCATCAATTTTGATGCGTTTTAGTGCTTCTGCCATTTTTTTGTTTCTCCTCTTCCACACTGGCAAAACATTTCCCTTTGAGGACTTTTTTTCACCCGGGGGAAAAAAATAGTCACCCAGAGTGAGATCTGGTGAATAAGGAGAGTGGGGTACAGGGGTCATGCCATTTTTGGTCAGAAACTTCTGAACACTCAGCACGGTGTGGGCAGGTGCGCTCATAAGTCAGGCATCATGAAATGGACAAATGTGTTGAATGAATCTCCAAAAAAGGTCACTGAAGCCGAATGCAGCCTTTCACAACATTAGCTGGTACACTGATGTTGATGGGTTCCTAGAACACTGACCTAGCGGGGGAAGCCTGTACTACGAGGAACCTATCCTCCAAAAGGACAGGAGCTGCTTCCTTCCACAGTCTGGCACATGCCAAGGAACTTAGTTGAATACATGAACAAACAACTGGTTTTCTGCTTTGAAGAAACTTGGACTGTCATTACCTTACAAGTCAGGTTTACTATCCATTTGCTTTATCTGAATTCCAGAAAGAGATTAAGACAGTACTTCTTCTTGTAATATTACTAGCCCAAACTTCTGGTCTGATCTTTGGATTATAGAACTTAAATTTTCTCAAAGCCAAGCCATCAGAAAACATGTTGTTACAAGGTAAACAAGCATACTTCTCAGAGCTTTGTGAGTATTTTCTGTCTTTGGCCACAGACCCTAGGACTTGAGCTGATAATTTGAGAGGAAAAGATTGGAACTCAGTAGAGTTATACTTCCTGTATCTTGATTTTCCAACTGTTATATAAGGTTTTATTTTTCTAGAAAGAGACAATTCTGGAATGGGAATGAACTCTCATCAGTAAAAGCAAAGCTTTAAGTAGGTCATCTGACTTTGCTTTTGTGCTCCACATTCACTGTGGTTATAAAAGGGCCTTTCATGAGTTTTCTAGGCTTTCATCACTGCCAGACTCTCCACAGGCATTGTGAAAGAATTAAACTACCCACCCTCCCCCATGCTTGTCTCATGGACTGTTTCGTAGAGTGCACATTGGACTATGTTTAGCTCAGCAGGAACTCTTTGCAAACACTGAATACAAGAACAGTCCTCCTGGAAGATAAGTGATTTCAGTATTGATTAGTACCATAGTCACAAAAATTAGTGTCTACCAGTATCTTATAGATATGGTGACTTGCCAGCTAATTTTTGTCAAATTTCTAGACCAGAGTTTAAGAAGTGTTCACATTAAAGTCATTTATATGTGAAATTTGACTATAGATAATTTCTGTTAATTCAATTGGATAGGAGGTTGATGAATGCTTCAAATAACCTACTCATAGTTAATTTTTTAAAAGAAGCTAGTCGGTACTGAAATAGTTTTTTTAAGATTTGCCTGCAAATCTCTGCAAAGAATAGAGGAGGAAAGAAAGCATGAAATTCTGAAGGGATATTTAGCAAGCTCCTTGTGGCAAAATCTGGGGGTGGGAGTAGTAAAGAATTTACCTTTTACCGAAATCCGTATATCTCAAGGAAACTATATAGAGAGTTAGCCATGCTTATTGATTTTTCAAGGACTTTGGCCCATTGGTAACAATAGGTTCCAAGCAAGCCTGGTAAAATTAATCTCTTGCAGCTTTCCAGTTTACCTCCTGTATTGTTCCCACTGTAAAATACTCTCTCACAACATCTGGGCTTTTAGGCACTTAAATTCATTATTCTCTCTAATCATCTCTAATATCTACCCTCCTTTTCTATCAGTGCTAGACTGTGAGTTTAGCACTTCAGCCATTCTCTTACCAGTACTCATCCCCATTGCTAATAGTTTTGTGACATTCACCCAGCTAAACCTTAATTCTGTGTGTTCTCTGAACAATGCTTCAGGATTGATTTTAGTGTGTCCTCATGTGGCCCCTCTGTGGCATGGGTATACACCTTCCTCTTGTGAGTAACTATCTTGTCAGTGACCATTGTCTCCTAATCTGTTGGCCTCACCATACCTGAATAATAATAAAACTATATTTTAAAATAAATATGTACTTTCTTTTGCTTAGCATAATTATTTTGTACTCATCCGTTGTGTCCTTTAATAGTTCATTCCTTTTTATTGCTCAGTAGTATTCCTTTATATGGATATATTAAGAGTTATTTATTCATTCATCTATTGGTGGATATTTGGGTTGTTTTCAGTTTTGGCGTCTATGAACATTAATGTACAAGCTTTAGTATGAATATGCATTTCCGGTTCTTATGGGTAAATACCCAAGTGGAATGACTGGGTCATATGGTAGGAGTATGTTCAGCCTTTGAACAGCCTGCCAAACTACTTTCCAAAATGATTGTACCATTTTATATTTACATCAGGAATGTGTGAGTGTTCTGATTTCTCCATGCACTTGATAACATTTGGTATGGTTGATCTTTTAATTTTGGCCATGTTAGTGGGCATATGATGGTATTTATGTTTTACTTTGTATTTCCCTAATGATTAATGATTTGCAGCATTTTTCATGTGCTTGTTTGTCTTCCATATATCTTCTTTGATGAAAATTCCTGTTCAGATGTTTTGCCCATTATTTTGTTGCTATCCATCCATCCTCCCTCTGTCTCTCCCTCCCTTCCTCCCTTCTTCCCTCTCTCCCTCCCTCGCTTCCAACAGTCTTGCTCTGTAGCCCATGCTGGAGTGCAGTGGCTTGAGCGTAGCTCACTGCAGACTCAAGCTATCATCCTACCTCAGCTTCCTCGAGTAGCTGGGACTATAGACACATGCTACTATATTCAGCTAAATTAAAAAAAAAAATGAGGCAACCCCCTTGGGTCCCCTCCTACTGTGGGAGCCTTTCTGTTTTCTCAATAATTCCTGTTTTCAAAAACCAAAAATGTTTTGTAGACAGGATCTCCCTGCATTGCCCAGGTTGTTCTTGACTTTCTAGCCTCAAGCATTCATTCCTCCTGCCTTGGCCTCCCAAAGTACTGGGATTACAGGGGCGGGTTGGAAGACTTTATTCCAGTCTATAGCATGTCTCTTGTCCTTTTGAAAAATTGTGGTTAAATATACATAATATAAAATGTACTGTCTAACCATTTTTAAATATAAAGTTCTGTAGCACTTTGTTGTGCAGCTATTACCACCATCCATCTCTACAACTTTTTCATCTTCCTCAAATGAAATTCCGTATCCATTAAACACTAACTCCCCGTTCCTCCTTCTCCCTAGCCCTTGGCAACCATCTTTCTACTTTCTGTCTTTATAAATTTGACTATGCTACATACTTCATATAAATAGAATCATGTAATATTTTCATTTTGTGACAGGCTTTTCACTTAGTATAATGTCTTCAGAGTTCATCCATGCAGTAGCATGTGTCAGAATTTTCTTTTTTAAGGCCAACATTCCATGTTATATGTACATGTATATCACATTTTATTTATCTATTCATTTGTTAGTGGGCGCTTGGATTGCTTCTCCTTTTTGGCTATTGTAAATAATGCTGTATGAACAGTAGTATACAGATATCAGCTTGTGTCCCGCTTTCAATACTTTTGGATATGCTCCCAGAGGTAGAATTGCTGGATCATATGGTAATACTATATTTAATTTTTTTGAGGAATTGCCATACTGATTTCTACAGCAGTTGTACCATTTATATTCCTACTGGCAATGCACAGGGTTCCTTCAGTTTCTTCACATCTTCACCAACACTTGTTATTTTCTGGTATCTATCTTTCTCTATCTCTATCATCTATCTCTCTCTCTGTCTGTCTGTCTGTCTATCTGTCTATCTATCTATCTATCTATCTGGTGTCTATCTGTCTGTCAATCATCTATCCATGCATCAATCATAGCCACCCTAATGGGTATGAAGTGGTATCTCGTTATAGTTTTTATTTGCATTTTCTTAATGATTAATGATGTGAAGTATCTTTTCATGTGCATATTGGCCACTTATACATCTCATTTAGAGAAATATTTATTCACGCAGGTCCTCTTTCTCTTCCCCATCTCCCCTCGTTAAAGGATTTATATCACTCAGGGATTAGTAAGGGATTGGTTCCATGACTGGGAATCAAGCTCAGCCATGAAAGCACAGAATCTTAGCCACTGGGCCACAGGTTGGAGTGCCCTTTGCCCATTTTCTAATCAGATTGTTTTTGTTGTTCTTGAGTTGTAGGAGCTCTTTATGTATTCTGGGTCTCAGTTCCTTATCTGGTATGTGGTTTGCACACATTTTCTTCCATTCATGGGTTGCTGTTGATAGTGTCTTTGAGTCACAGAAGTTTTACATTTTGGTGAACTCCAGCTTATCTGTGTTTTGTTTTGTTGCCTATGCTTTTGGTGTCATATCCAAGAAATCATTGCCGGATTCAATGTCATAAAGCTTCTGTCCTGTTTTTTTCTATGAGTTTTGTAGTTTTAGGACTTGACATTTGTTTTTTGGGGGTTTTTTGTTGTTGTTGTTTTGGTTTTTTTTTTACCAATTTTCAGTTCATTTTTATATATGGTGTAAGGGAGGGGTCCAGTTTTAATTCCTTTGCATGTGGATATTCAGTTTTCCAAGCACTGTTTAATGAAAATGCTATCTGTTGAATTGCTTTTACACCTTTGTCAAAAATTTTTTTGGGCATATTTGTGTGAGCCTGTTTCTGGTTCTATATTTTAATCCATGGTCTAATGTATCTATCCCTCTGCCTATACCACAGTGTCCTAATTAGGGTAGCTATATATTATAAGCCTTAACATGGGCTAAATGATAGATTTCTCCCATTTTATTGTTTTTTTAGAATTGTCCCTGACTTGTTTTTATTTCTTGCTTTTTGCAGATAATCTGTACTATACATTGGTTTCGTGTAGCCAGTAGTTTGTTCCAAGCTGTGCTTTAAGCAGAACAAATGTTTTTCTATATTGCCTTTGTCTTAATTAATCTGCAATTTAAATTTGTACCAAATTCTATTTTGTGTATTTGTTTACTGTAGTAATCTGACTGACTTTCCTGCCTCCAGACTCATCTTTCTGCAGGTCCCCAACTGAATTTTGTCTTAGGTGTAACTTAAAAGGCAACAGAATTTAAGTATCTATTTCACAGTCTTAGGTGGTCCAGATTCATTTTCTGTATAATTTCATATATGGAACTTAGCTGCTCTCCAGCACCTCAGTCTCACTAATGTTGAGGAAGATCTCTTCACTTTATTTTGGACTTCTCTATCACACTGCCTTTCTCAAGAGAAGGCCTATAAAGAAAGTTGATTTCTGGTGTTCTAGGACTTCGTCAGAAGCTCATCAGCAGTTTTTCAAGCTGATTTCTCTCACTGGCAGTTCTTCAGGGTGCTGTTGCTATTACACTGTCCCTTGGTGGCATGTATCCGTTTTCTGCTCATCATCACCCACCTACTCCTGCCTCCTGTGCTTGTCAGATGTCTCCTGCCTAGCTTACTCTTTGCTGCTTGTGTCACTCTTGCAGCTGTCTTCTTCCCGTCTTTGGCTTTCTGTCTGACTTTCGTGGCCAGCTGCTCTCTGTCGTTGACTGTCTGTCATTCTGCCCCTTCTCTCCCATCATCCCCCGTAGGTAAAACATGTACTGTGGGACCACACATTCTCCATATCCAGAACTGAAGTCATCATTTGTCCTACCATATGCCCCAAAACTGGTCATCCTTCTGCTTAGCGCGTTGCAAATCACTGAAGTCGGACACATGGACCTTTCTGATCTCCAGCATCTCATTAAGTCTTTACTTCCACCCCTGTAAATTCTCTTCTCAGTCTCCTCTGGACATTCCTGCCCTGGGGTCCATCTGGCTTATTGACTAGATTACTTCTGAAGGCTTCAGCCAGTGATCCTCCTCACCTCAAATCCGCCAGTGGATCTTCTACCTGGCTGTCAAGCATTGTTTCTAAAATCCATATTGTTCTGTTCAGCCTTGCTGAGCTAAAACTTTTGGTTTCCCCAGTGTGTTCAGTGGTAAGTAAAAACTCTTACTGTGGCCTGCAGGCCCTTAGTGATCTGATCTTGCTTCCTCCAACCTCATTGTGTGCATTCTGCTCATCCAACCCAGTCTTTCTTGTCTGCCATTTTTACATTTGTTTAACAGGTATTTATTGAGGTCCTGCTTATCCTCTTACCCATCTCCTTGTCATTCCTGGAACCAGACAGTCCTTTTCAAGTTTCCAAGTCTTCTTTCTTGAAAGACTGTATCTGACGCTTCTTATGACTAACTACTCTTGATCCTTCTAAGTTCATCTTCAGCATCACCTTCCTTGAAAATTCCTTCTCTGGTATGCAGTTTCCCACCTCACTTCAGTGTTAATTGGCTAGCATATCTAATCTATCTGTGTATCCCCAATATCTGGTGAAGCATGAAGAGAAGAACATGACCTTTGCAGTTTTAAAAGTTCTGATTTTGAATACCAGAAGCCATTTCTTAGATGTGTGGCTTTGAGCAAATTCCTTAACCTCTGTAATCTTTCCTTTCTTCATCTGTAGAGTAGAAAAACAGTAAGATGGTTGTGAAGATTAAATGGGTTAAAGGATATTAAATGTGTATTACAAGTGCCTAGCACACAGCGGGTAACCAAGGATTATAGTTTTTGTTTGTTTTTGTTCCTAATAGTAAGTAATATTCACTGAGTGAACAATTAGCTAAGTGACTGACCTTCCTTCTAGATGTTTTTTTCTTAACTCAGAGAACTTGAACAACTCTAGAAGGCCCAGGACAGAGTTTAACACTCCCAGCTGCCACTTTGTTTCTCCCACACCCAGGAGACATTCTTAATAAGGCTGAGAGTTGAACACATGTCTTTCCTACAGAGAACTTCCTTCATCTCTGCCAAAGAGGTGAGTTTACTTAAATTCAAAACTAGTACTTGAGCATAGATATTGAAGATCTGAAATCAGTGCTTGATTAACCTGAGCACATTTTTAGAAAACCACTGCCCCTTTCTTTAAAAATCTGTAAAATGGAAATTATCATCGATTAGTTTTAGTTGGCATTGGGAAGACTTATTTGTTTCTTCATTAATGTTTAAACATTTGAAGGATCAAATAGTGATAAGATATGTGAAGAAAGGACTACTATCCAGGTAGTCCTAGATGTGAATTCTACCTCCACGATTTACCAGCTGTGTTACCAACTCTCAATTTTTTAAATCTATAAAATGAGAGTAAGAAGAGTATCTAACTTGAAAAGTTGCTGTGGGATTTAACTGAGATAAAATATGTGAGTATTGAAATAATATTAACCTGACACTTGATCATATCTTATCAGTAATTATATATTAAATACGGAATGCTTAATCTTGAATAGATAGACTTTTTTTTTTTTTTCTTTTTTTGAGTTGGAGTCTCACTCTGTCGCCCAGACTGGAGTGCAGTGGCCGCTCCTGGCCACCGCAGCCTCGACCTGCTGGGCTCCGGCAATCCTTCCGCCTCAGCCTTCCAAGTAGCTGGAACTACAGGCACGCCCGGCTATCACGCCTGGCTAATTTTTTGATTTATTGTAGAGATGAGGTCTCACTTGCCCAGGCGGGTCTCGAACCCGCGGGCTCAAGCAATCCACTCACCTCAGCCTCCCAAAGGCGCGGGATTACAGGCTGAGCCACCGAGCCCGGCTAGATAGACTATTAATGGAAGCTATCACCACCAAAGTCTAAACTCTAGGAATGTTCAGATTAGCTGAGCTCTCCTTTGCTAGTGAGGACTTCATAATGTTGATTCCTTGTAACATTTTTTGTTTGTTTGTTTGTTTTTGTTTTGTTTTGTTTTGTTTTGTTTTGAGTTGGAGTCTCACTGTCGCCCAGACTGGAGTGCAGTGGCCGCTCCCGGCCACCGCAGCCTTGACCTGCTGGGCTCTGGTGATCCTTCCGCCTCAGCCTTCCAAGGAGCTGGAATTACAGGCGCGCGCTACCACACCCAGCTAATTTTTTAATTTATTGTAGAGATGAGGTCTCGCCAAGTTGCTTGGGCGGGTGTCAAACCCACGGGCTCAGGCAATCCACTCACCTCAGCCTCCCAAAAGTGCAGGATTACAGG
>CAUYQG010077719.1:0-22830 GCA_963574415.1 Tarsius wallacei | reverse complement strand
ATATTGTGTGATGGTAAGGCTTGGATTTCTACTGAGCCTGTGACCCAGGTGGTGGACATGGTACCCGTGGGTGCTTTTCAGCCCTTCCATCTCTCCCTCCTTCCTCACTTTAGGAGTGCCTCAGTGTACCTTATTCCTATCTTTGTGCGTATGAACATATAGTGTTTATCTCCTGCTTATAAGGGAGAATGTATGGTATACAGTTTCCTGCTTCTGTGATAATTCACTCAGGATGATGGTCTCTAGCTGCATTCATGTTCCTGCAAAGAACATTATGTTCTTTGTTTATGGCTGTGTAGTATTCCATAGTGTGTATGTACCACATTTTCCTTATCCATTCTGTCATTGATGGGCTCCTAGAGTGGGGAAGGAGGGAGAGATGGAAGGGCTGAAAAGCACCCACTGGGTACCATGTCCACCACCTGGGTCACAGGCTCAGTAGAAATCCAAGCCTTACCATCACAAAATATCCTTATGTAACAAAACCGCACACGTACCCCTTGATTCAAAGTAGAAAATGAAACAAGTCGTATTCTCATGAACTTCATTTTCAAACAACTTTTTCATTGAATTGGAGCCAGTCATCTCAGAGAACAATTATGGATCACTCTGTCTTAGGCACTGAGCACACTACAAAATATAAGAGCCAATGATATAGACAGCTTCTGCCATCATAAAGGCTGTAGTTTCCAAATATTAACTGCCAGGGATACAGACAAAAAACAAATGAAAAAATATGTGTGTGTGTGTGTAAACATGTAATAGCTTAGAGTTTTATGAAGAAAACAGACAGGGATAGAAAACAATTCCTAGGAAACAGGGAGGTTGGGAAAGACATCTGAGCCAAAAAGGAAGAAAAAGAGGATCCCACTATGTGGATATCCATGAGAAGAGATTTCCAGGCTTAGGAGAAAATAGTAAAGAGGCTGTCGTGTGTGAATGAGCCCAAGGTGTTCAAGAGACATGAGAAGGAAAACACAGGACATGGCACCCAGGGGGCAAGAGAGAGTGTGGCACCAGGTGGACCCGGTTGGGTGGGCAGGGACCAGTTCACTGAAGGAGTTTTGACATGGGTGATGGTGACTTTGAGGGTGTGCACAGGCCATCCAAGAGGAGCAGCGTGACTTTGAAGAAACAGCCAGAACTGGGTTTCACTCTCTTGTTCACTAACTATACCAACTAGGCCAAAGAAACTACTCTTTGGATCTCACTTTGATAAGCTGTAAGATGTGGGAGTCTTTCCTGTCAAAGTACCATTACAGATTTTAATAGATTGAATTAAACAAAAATCTCATGTTCTAACATATTGACTAAAAACCAACTTATATTAAGCCTCTTTATTTTATGATAATTACACTTGAACTCTGTTTTACCCTGTGTCCTAAACTATGATACGCATAGCTTGGTGGCTGGGCAAAACTATCATAGCAACAAAACGATAAGCACTTTATTTGCAGTAAGCTAATAACCTTAATACACTCACACATAGATGGAAGGAAAAATGCTGGCACTCCAAAAAAAAAAACAACTAATTTTTTTCACAGGATAACTAATAGATGTTATGCATTCACACATACAAGACAATGTTTATTAAATGCCTCCTAAATAGCACGCACCAGGATAATCATGGAGGACTAAAGGTCAGTGCCCAACGTGAGGTAGGCGTCCCATATTTCATAGATTATGCATGGAATTAATATCTGATCCTAATTCATAAATTATTATGTAAATGGCACTCTGGTTTCAACTGAAAATATGTTGATAGGAGTCTAAGTGTCTGTATTAGAGTTCTCCAAAGAAACAGAACCAGTAGGCTGTGTATACTCAGAAAGAGAAAGACAGTCACAGGAATGAGCCATGGCATCACAGAGCCTGTCAACCAAGACCTGCAGGGTGAGCCAGCAAGCTGGAGATCCAGGAGGGCCCATGGTTAAGTTCCAGTCTCAGTCTGAAGACCTGAGAACCAGGAATGCCAAGGGTGTAGTTCTAGTCTGAAGGGTCAGCAGGCTGGAGACCCAGACAGAGCTCATGTGTCAGTTAGAGGGTAAAGGTAGAAAATAATGCAGTGTCGCAGTTCAAAGGCAAGTCAGACAAGAAGAATTCTCTCTTACTAGGAGTGGGCCAGCCCTTTATTGTCTTCAAGACTTCAACTGAGTAGAGGAGAACCACCCACATTGCAGAGAGCCATCATCTCCACTCAGCCTACCAATTCAAATGTCTCTTCTAAAAACACCCTTACAGAAACACCTTGAATAATGTTTGACTAACTATTGGGGCACCCCAGGCCCAGTCAAGTTGACACGTAAACTAACCATCATATGTCCAGTGTTCGAGGCTGACAGTGGCATGCAGATGAGGACTAATGACTGCAGAAGAAAAGAGCTGCAAAGATTTCGAAGCTATTAAGGAGGTAGAAGGAAATGGGGTAGTGGGGTTATAAAGCAAGCATAATTCTATTTCTTCAGATGATCTAATAAATGTTTGCTTGAAGTTTGGAAATGGGTCATGTTTTAGAAGACTGACGTTGCACAGTGAAACCATCCTCTCCGAGAGTACTCCCATCGTGGGGCTTCCACTGGAGAGGATGTATTTGTTGGCATGATTCTGGTTATATATATGTATGGATTTGTTTAATTGTGGAACTGGGGTTGAGTTGCTGAGAAATAGTAGGTAAAAAGAAACAAACAAACAAACAAACTGGGACTGGGAAATTTCTAGACAAAACCAATATGCACTCTTCCTGCTGCTGCTTCTTGGAGACAGTGCTGCAGTTTCAAGGCAACTCTCAAATACACGGTTGTGAGCAAAATATTAATGACAACCTTGAAAAGTCATACAGTTCATTCCTCTGCCTTCAAGTGCACACTTAAGTCTTTCCAGCTATAAGATTCTATCTTCTTCTTTTTAAAATTTCTTTAGAGAGGAACATTCCTCTGGCTCATTCATTATCAGAACTATTCAATTTCTTCCAAAATATTGCCACACAAAATATTAGTGCTTAATAAAAGATCTCTTAAAATAACTAGATGCTCTGATAATGTAATTATTATTGCTACCATTAATACTGTTGAATGGTTCTTTGTTCTACCTTCAAAGGACATCAATTGTGTGATTGGACTTGTTAATTGGCCTCCTTGGACTTCAGTTCCTTCAATTGTAAAATTAAAGTTTGGACAAGAGGATAATTATGGAAACTTCTAGTTTTAATTTTGTATCCATGATTTTTATAGCTTTAATACTAAATTTTCTCCCATCCCGGTTATGTCCCTTGTCTTAAAAGGTACCATGCTGCCCTCATGTGGTCAGACTTGAAATAACACAAACGATTACTCAAATCAGTAAACAATTTTTTTTTTTTTTTTGAGTTAGAGTCTCACTCCATCGCCCAGGCTGGAGTGCAGCGGCACGCTCATAACCAACCTAGCGTCGACCAGCTGGGCTCAGGCTATTCTTCTTCTAAGTAGCCGGAACTACAGGCGCTTGCTACCACGCCCGCTAATTTTTTATTTATTGTAGAGATGAGTTGCCAGGGTGGTTGCCCAGGCTGGTCTTGAAACCGCGGGCCCGGGCAATCCACTCGCCTTGGCCTCCCAAAATGAGGGGATTACAAGCTGAGCCATCAAGCCCAGTCTGCTTTGTTCTAATGAGTAGTAAGTGAAAGCCTATACTTGAAGTTAAAATTCATAAATGGTCAGTAACAAAATCAATTTGAATCTCTTATCCACAAAAGTTTCCAGGGTATTACTCACTCATAGTGATGCAATTTTTTCATATAGAAATAAATAATGATACCAATATGAATACTAACAATAGTTAACGTTAGTGAGCACTATGTACTAGGCACTATGAATATTTTATGTTTTTCCTCATGATTCTCTGAATACGATTTTCTTTAATACATTCATTTTTCAGATGAGGAAATTAAAATACATTTGGAGAATGTGCCAAGACATTACAATAAATAAACGATAAGCCCAGCATTAAATTTAAGTTGTCTAATTCTACAGACCAAACTCCTTCACCATTATCTTCTCACTCACCTATGTTATATTTACAAGCGCTTGGTTATCTAACATTATTTTGTTCCTAGGAGACAGTCACAAGAAAATGTACATTAAATGTTGAAAATATAATAAATATTTGCGAGCATTATATTTATTAATACAACGCCTGACATACAAATAGGAGCTCAAAAATGTTAACTCTTTTGATTAATAATTAATACTCAATATCCATCATGGCATGATTCAATAAAGAGGCAAAATATTCTACAACAACAAATAAGTGGCAGTTTTCTCAGTAGTTCAAACTTTAGCACTGATAAGTGTGAATAGATCTATTTGGAATTTTGTAATTAAGGAAATTTGTTCAGGTTTATAGCTTTAAGACTTAAATGACTTAAAGAATGATTTAATCCAAGCACTTTGGAAGGCCGAGGCATGAGGATTGCTGGAGCCTCCAGGAGTTTGCAACATAGCAAGACCTCATCTCTACAAAAAAGTCAAAAAATTAGCCAGGCGTGGTGGCGTGTGTCTATAGTCTCATGCAGATGAGCAGTGAGATGATGCAGATGAGCAGTGACTGTGTCTTAAGTTGCATAAAAGAAAGTAAATGACAGAGGGGCTTATCCACTCAAAAAGGCACCACCAGGTATTCAAAGAATGAGGCTAGTGGGAGTCAGGATATCCTGTCAGCCCCTGGATGTCCAGGAGCTGGCTGGGTGACTTTAGGGGAGCATCATCTCTGGAAATTTGTCATCTGTACTTTAAAGAGATAGACAATAGGATCTGAATATGCTTCCACATCCCATTTTTCTAGTAATTTAAAAAGTCTTTGGTTCAAAGCCACTTTTCTTTCTTGGCCCATTTTCATCATGTCACGGTGACTTCCTGCCTGTGTGGGTTACGTTTCAGAAAGCCACTGTGGTAGGACATTTTATGCTTGTTTGGGCTCTAACTCGCTTTGCTGTTTCTCAACCACATTGGTAAGACTTGAGGTTAATGGTCTTATCTCTGCCCATTATAACTTAATGCCACAGCACATGCCACTAGATCCTCTTAAAACCCATGCAGACACAGGGAGCCAGCCAATCCATCCCACTTAACATTCTCTACCCAGATTCCATGGCAGAAAATTCAACTTCCTACTCTGCCATCCACATAACTTCTTTTTTCTGTTCCAAACCCCCACAATGTATTCCCCTGAACATCTCTAACTATAAAAATATAAACAGGTTGGGCCCAGTGGCTCATGGTCTGTAATCCCAGAACGTTGAAAGGCTGAAGTGAGAGGATTACTTGAGCCCAGGGGTTCAAGACCAGCCTGGGCAACATAGCAAGACCTTATCTCTACAAAGAGTCAAATGTTATCTGGGTAAGTTGGTGTGCGGGTAGTCCCAGCTACTCAGGTGACTAAAGTAGGAAGATCACCTGAACCCAGGAGGTCAAAGGCTGCAGGGAGGTGTGATTGTGTCATTGCACTCCAGCCTGAACAAAAAAGTGAGACCCTGACTTAAAAATTCTCTGAGTTTGCTGGGTCAGTGAGAATATCTCAGAGGAAATTATGGTTGGGGAAGAATTACGGTATTTATAAAACCTAAATAAGTTAAAAATTTCCTTTAGAAAATTTTCTTTAGAAAATGACCTTTTTGTCCTAGTATTAATCAAATCTAGCTCTTATACTATATATAATTATTCATGCAATGTTGACATCCATAAAATGGATCCTCAGAAAGCAGAAACGTCAAGGAAGGGCTGCAGTCTTCTAATACGAAATTATTTTTGTCCAAGGACTTAAAAATGAAGGAAGTAAAGTTTAATAGTGTTGGTTCTAAATCTTGCTTCAAAAGGAAACTATAGCTACACAATTATAGCTCCTATTATGAATCAGCTCCTATGACCCAGCATTCTTTATTCATTATCTCTATCCCTCATAACAACACCAGAGCTGGAAATTATTATTTCTAATTTACAAATAATGGATTTGAAGCTCAAGAAGGAGAAGTAAGTTTCCTCAGGGCACAAAGTCAGTTAACAAACAAGGAGAAGAACCCATGTTTATTAAAATCCAAGAATGTGTTATATCTTACCATATTATGTCATTTGACATTACCTATGGTCTTAGCCCCCAAATTCCCAAAAATTATATTAAAAATGGTCAGCAAATAAAAATCAATTAAACCAAGCACTTCTTCAAAATAATGCAAGAAATTTTTCCTCCAGCTAACTACCTCTGTGGTTTGGCTGTAAGTGACTTTTTTTTTTTTTTTTAATTGGAGTCTCACTTTGTCACCCAGGCTGGAGTGTAGTGGCATGCTTATGGCCACCCCAGTGTCAACCTGCTGGGCTCCAGTGATCCTTCTGCCTCAGCCTTCCAAGTAGCTGGGAACTACAGGCGTGCACTACCACATCCGGCTAATTTTTTGATTTATCGTAGTGACGAGGTCTTGCCAAGTTGCCCCGGACCCACAGGCACAGGCAATCCACTCGCCTCGGTCTCCCAAAGTACTGGGATTACAGACTAAGTCACTGAGCCCGGTCATAGCTCACTTTCTCATAGGCTGCCTGGGTTCTATAATTGTTACACACAAGGCAAGATTTACCATTAGAATGGGCCCCCCTCAAGTATACAAATTCCATCTAAAGACTGTCTTTTCTGTTGGCTTCTTTCTCATAAGTCATCCTTTCTCTCACATCTCTCCTTTGGGATAACGTGATTTTTGCATAGGCAATAGAAGTCAAAAAGTATACAATTCTTTCAGGCTCCATCTAACTTGAGGGAGACGGAGCACCATTACAGCAAAATGTGGCATTAGTATTAATTACATGCATTAGTGTTCATGACACATTAAAGGCACCGAAATTCTTTTCTTAGATCATGAAAATGACACACTGTTGCTGTTTAAATTTTTTATATGACTGGGAAAGAGAGTTTTAGATGTCTACAAAATATTATCATCACGTAAAATGTGTTGTTTTTGCCTACTGAGCCCCGATTTTTCAGAAGCTCTTAAGACTGTGGCATAGTGTGAGCCTGTGAGGAGAGGCTGACGCTATTTTGCTGTGAGTAGTTAATAATGGGTCTAAGATAAACCCATTAGTGCTGTCTCTGCGGTGGATGGAAGGCAACAGAGCTAAAGCATTTGTCGGCTCACATTTATCCAAATGTCAGCAGAATAGAAACGGATTGAGGTTTCCATAGAAACCACTCTTGATTTCAGGTGTTTCTTGGGGCATTTTGTTCCATTAACTCTTCGGGGAGAGAAGTATCCAGTGTGACTTTATATTAATGCTGTTTACCTTTGTTGTTGGACTTGGCTGGTGGAGTTGCCACATCTCCCTTTGTTTCGTAGGGCTTTTGGCCGCCCCCTCACAGCCTTTTCCCTCCAGCTGAGAAGCAGAATGAGCAGTTTCTAAGGCCTGACAAATCCTGCCCATTGCAGAGGCTGTTCACACAGCATTTCTTCTCCCTTGGCCAAAGAGGAAGTTTGAACATCTCTTACCTAGAAATTTATGTCATTAATTTGCCTATTCAGGATTTATATTATCCCTATGGAATGTCATCAATATAAGAAGTTAAGGACACTGCAATGACTATGAACCTAATGAACAACAACAGTAACAAAAGAATTTCATGGTATTCGTCAAATTTTCAGGTGTAATAATCCAAGACTAAAGGTGATCCAATTTTTCACCCCAGACACTAGCTAATGAATTTCTAGGAGGAATAATGTCTCTCCCCATAACATACATAGAAAAATTAAAAAGGAAAAACAAACAATTAATTCAACTCAGGGAATACAATGATTCTTGTGCCTTACTGAATAGCATGCTTGCTTTTCTGTAAGTTATCTGAGAACATAAAACGCTCATAGTGCACTAGAAAGGGTACAGTTGACAAAGAAAAGCCAAGATAAAATAAAAATGGTAATAACAAACAATGAGATAGGCCTTGGAGTACCTGAGGGCAGCCTGGTGGAGCTGAAAAGGCATGTGTGGGTTCTGAAGTCTGACAGTTCAATTTATATCTCCCCATGGCCACTTACAACTTTGGATCTTGAATAAGTTGCTTAATCGCTATACATGTCAGTTTCTTCCTGTGTAAAGCAGGTTGTTGTAAGGGTTAGAGGTAATTGACATGGTTTCTTCTTCTTAGTGGATTTAGTATCTGCAACCTTGCAGTCGTGAAGATGTGCAGGATGCAAAATTCCTCATGTGAAAAACTCACTAAAGACCCTCATCTCTTATACAGCCAGTATTCATTCCAATATTTTCCCCACATTAACCCTAACCTCATTTTCAGTGTGTTGCAAGTTATTTGACAATCCTTAGCCAGCTACAAGTTTGCAATATTTCATGCAGTTATAGTGCTCATGGATAACAAAGTGATAATCCATATGTTGAGAAGGTGCAAGATTTTGTGAAGTATATGATGAAGAACTGAAGAGATGGCCTGGCAAAGTCGAGTGCCAGACTCTGCAGCGCAAACATTGGATCCATCAGTTACTATATGCATAAACTTGAGCAAGTCTCTTCACTCTTTTATGCCTGTTTCCTCATCTATACAGTAGAAATGATATTACTCTCTGTTGTAAGGATTTGTCACAAAGATTAAAGTTAATATTTGTAAAATGTCTGCACAATGCTTGGTAAATCATAATAAGCACATGGACATTTAGTAAGTAAAAAGAACACCAAACAAACAAAATAGCTCCGTGGCAAAGCCAATGAAAAATGAAGTAGCATGATAAAAACTGAAGAAAACCCAGAAGATTCATGACAGGAAGAAAACAACAAATAATGGCTTGAATACCCTAAAGGTTGAGAGGCATCTGTGAAAATGGATAAAGTCTTGGAATATTTTTATACACAAAAACAGGGACCACATTTGCTGTTGGGCTGTAAGATCCGTGTGAGATTATGGTAACTGCCCTCCGAGATGGCTCCCACTGAGCCCCCACCTCCCACATCGTACCAGGCTGGGCTTGTGTAACCAGCACCGGAAGAGATACTATGATTCAAGATTAAGTTATAAATGACACTGCTGCTTCTGCCTCGGTCATGCCCTTGCCCGCTCTCTCCGTCTCTCCAGTCACTCGCTCTGCAGGAAGACAGCTGTCATGGCACAGCCAGCCCTCTGGAGAGGCCCAACGCTCTGGTGTGGTGCTGAGGCCTTTGTCCAAGAACTGAGGACAAACGGAAGAACTGAGGACTCTGGCCAACAGCCACATGAGCTTAAAATCGAATCCTCAACCCCGTGAAACCTTCAGACAACTGCAGCCACATACAACAGCTTGTCTGCAATCTCTTGAGAGACCCTGAGCCAGAACAGCTGAGCTGTTCCCAGATAGCTGGCCCACAGAAACTGCAGATGATTAAAAAAAAAAAGTGTAATATTTTCAAGATGCTACGTTTGAATGTTATTTTTTATTCAGCAATAGCTGTCTAATACAGAGTTGAAGGAAGTTGTGTATGCTATTTTTGCAAATTTGATTTTAAAAAGGTACCTCCCCACCGCAATTTGCGGTGTTTTCTAAGAATTACCAGAAACCTCCCTTTTTGATTGACCTAAAAATCTTTACAATCTGTGTGAGTCTTACTCATATCATTTTCTACTCTCCCTGCTCCCTTTTTTTCTCCACTCCATCCTCACTTTCTTTATGTTTCTGGAACATGCCAAGCACACTTCTACCTCAAGGCCTTTGCATTGACTATTCCTTTTGTGTTAGCTTCTCCTCCCCCAGATATATGAATATCCACATGGCTCCCTTTCTCCCTCAGGTCTTGGTTCAATTCTTCTCATCGGCAAGACCTGTCTGGAACACCCTAATTAAAATTACAGCACTACCCCTCACACTCGTGACTCTCCTTGTCCTCTCTTATGCCCACTAACACTTACTAAGGTTGAGCATCTCCAACCCCCAAATCCAAAATGCTCTAGATCTGAAACTTTTTGATAGCCACCATGATGCTACATGTAGAAAATTTCCTACCTGACTTCATATGATGGGTCACAGTCAAAATGCAGACAAGACTTCATTTCATGCACAAAATTATTTAACCTATTGAATACAATTACCTTCAGGTTATGCGTATAAGGTGTATATGAAACAAATGAATTTCATGCTTAGACTTGGGTCTCATCCCCAAGATATCTCATTATGTGTCTGCAAATATTCCAAAATGCAAAAGATAATATGAAGAAGAAATCTGAAACACTTATCCTGCATATGGGATATTCAACCTGTAGTGATGTTATTGCATATCTGCCCTCACTGAAATACCAGTTCCATGATGGCAAGATTTTCATCTGTGATGTCCTCATTACCTAGAACAATGCCTGACACTTAGTAGGTGCTCAATAAATATTTGTTGATATGAGCTTATAAAGAGAGTTTAGTTCCAATGTTTTTTTTTTTTTTACAGTACTAATTATGCTGGGGTATAGATGACTGTCTATATTTGAATTTCTTGACTCAGTAGGCAGTCAATAAACAGAAACCATGATCTCAAAGCAAATTGCAGTTATATACATAACAGCATAACAGTAATGAAATTAAAAATAAAATAAGTAGCTAACACTGAGCACTTCAAATGTACGAGGCATCTTACCACTTTATTTAAATTTTACCACAAACTTCAGAAGTAGGTGCTGTCTCTAGCTTCCTTTGCAAATGGAGAAACAGGCCTCCAGTTTAGAGGTGGCCATGATATAATTATAATATAATGCTGAAATGAGTTACAAGAGAGGACTACCTGCCAAAGAACTGCTGAGGTTAACATGAACATTGATCTTTGGACTTACTATCTAAATTAAATCTTTATTACTAAATTTTCCAAGAGCAATATATCTTATCATGGATGTATATAAAAAGACTCTCATATCTTTTCTCTTAATACCCAAAACATTATTATTATGTTATTACCAATTTTGCATCACAGAATATTGTAATTCACTGAGTCTAGGTAAAAACTAGACATAAATCAAATGTAGGTTCTAAGAAATCTAAGTGGGCTAGGACTTGAATTTCAAAGCTATCTGGAAGCCTTGTTTAGAATAGATTGTGATAGAAAGTCCAAGGAGAGCCAGCTTCATAGACCCCTGCAGGAGTCAATGCTTAGAAGAGGTCATTGTTTGGTTAATGCTCTATGGTTGCTGTCTTGAAGTTCCTAATACTTTACAAATGGGAGCTCCATTTTCACTTTACACTGGGCCCAGCAAATTATGCAACTGGCTCTGAGACCCAGAGAAAACAATATTACTCGACTTCTAGCAAGGATATAACGCCAGGAAGGCAAACAGGATTTTCTCTGAGGTGGATACCCCAGCCCTTTTTCTCTGATCCTCTTGCGTGGAGGGAACTGAGGAAAGAGTGGCTGTGGGCCTCTGCTCACTACTCCAAGTAGGGTCTGGGGGATCCGCAGTGGCAGCACCAGGCAGAAGCTTGTTAGAAAACCAGAAACGAGGCCCAGCTCAGTGGCTCAGCCTGTAATCCCAGCACTTTGGGAGGCCGAGGCTAGTGGATTGCCTGAGTCTGCGGGTTCGAGACCAGCCTGGGCAACTTGGCAAGACCTTGTCTCTACAATAAAACAAAAATTAGCTGGGCGTGGGAGTGCGCCTGTAGTTCCGGCTACTTGGAAGGCTTAGGTGGAAGAATTGCCTAAGCCCAGCAGGTTGAGGCTGCGGTGGCCATGAGTGTGCCACTGCACAACTCCAACTCCAACAAAAAAAAAAAAAGAAAGAAAGAAAGAAAAAAAGAAAAGAAAGAAAAGCATTTCCTGTGCACATTCAATTCCAAGACACAGAGGTGTGCTGTCTTAAGGGTCATCTGTGACACCTGTGATCATGGACATTGAAGCTACCCAGTCTCCTCAAAGGGGAGTCCCCCCTCAACTTCCCGGAAAATCCTTAACATGAAATGCTGCCAGATTGGAATGTTTGAATATTATTTTGTTTCTTCTCTAGGACTAAATTAATATGAAGTGAAATTGCTTTTTAAAAAAAATTAAAGGAAGAAGAAGAAAACACTAAGAATGGATCTAAGCAGCAGGTGGAAAGCAGCGTAACAGTAATAAAATTAAAAATAAAATAAGTAGCTAACACTGAGCACTTCAACTGTACCAAGCATCTTATAAGTATTTTGCATGGACCACATTAATTAAGTTTTACCGCAAACATCAGAAGTAGGTGCTGTCTCTAGCTTCCTTTGCAAATGAAGAAACAGGCCTCCAGTTTATGTGGCCATAATATAATAATTAGTATATTATCTTCACAATTGTACACTTTTGTCACACATTTATACACCTCTGCTGAGTGCCTCTGTGTAAACTGGCACATTATTTCACAACTGGGCCTTGAAGGTTGGGAAACATTGCCAGAAGAAACAAAATTAAGACCAAGGTACATTTAACACACTGCCTGACATCTTTCAATTTGAGATGAAAGAAACATAAAGGACTAGAATCTAGAACTGCAGATCACACAATCCTTTGTATTTCCACGTTGCAGTATAAATATGAAGCATGCCTCTCAGACTTCTTTAATGGGTGGAGGATAAAAGACCAATAGCATGTGTTCAAGCGTCTGATGCGTCCAAAATAGGAGAGAAGGAGGAAAACAACAATAACAACAGAAACAAAACAAATCAAACAAAACTATTAGCTGCCAGCTAAGCATATTTCCAGCTCTAGAGCGACGGGGACCTAAAGTTGGGTCACGGGCTGCACGACGGCGCACCCCACTCGGTTCCTTCCGCCCCTCAAAGCCGGGGAAGGGGAGGAGCCCAGACTCGGAAGCGAAATCAGGCGGCGGAGCGGGGCCGGAGATGGGGCCGCGGGCGCTGCAGTGGCTGCCGTGGCTGCTGTGGCTGCTCTGCGGCGCCGGCGGCGACGGTGATGGCGACCCGGGCCCCCGCGCCACCTTCCCCCCGACCTGGCTGCGGAGCCGCGAGCGACAGGCAGCCGCCTTCCGGGTACAGAGCGCGCGCCGCCCTGTGTCTGTCTCCTTGTCCCTCCTTCCCGTCCCGGGTCTGCGCTGGGGAAGAGGGGCCACCGAGAGCCGACCCTCGTCGTGGTCACCTGGGCTTCTGAGCAGCCCCCTCTGGCTTTCCGGGCTGGGTGCGCCCAAGCGAACTTCTCCCGCCCGCCCTGCTCCATGTGCCCGGGTGTCGCTCCCTTTCAAGCCTTTGCCAACCACAAGGTTTGAGTTTCCAGATTTGTCGTTGTAGATGCATAGGATGCACCCAAAGTAATCAATAGATATGATGTCCAAAGTATTATTGATGGCAAGAGACACCGCCTCTTAGCAGTTTCCTTGACTGTTCGTTCTCACTGGCTTCCAAAGCTGTTCGAATTCACGTTCCCAAGAACCCGGGGCAGGGCGCAACCTGCTGGCGGAAGAAACTTGTCGTTGTTCTTCCAGAGGGGGTCGCTGGTGGACTCCTTCTGTGGTCAGAAGTTCATAAACAGAGAGCTTGCCTTTAAGGAGGTCGGAGAATCCTGATGGTTAATGATTTTCCTGAACTGAGGTTCCTTCAACTAATGCACCAGCTTAAAAATGCTTCCAGACTTGGAGAAGACTGATTTAGAGGAAAGAGAGTCATTTGATTTTCTTTTCAGATTATTTGGGAAGGTCTTCATAGTAATGGTTAGAGCTTGACTCGTACATGAACACTGGGAGAAAGCAGTTAATTGAGTACGAATAAGATTTTTCCTGAAACCAAGGAAACTCCAAGGGGTACTGATTTCGTGTTTGCTTCACTATGTTCTAGATATCTGACAGTATTTAGCAAATGTTTAAAAATCGTAAAAGATGTCATTATCATGATTTAATTTATTATAAAAGAAAATTCATTCTGAATCAAAAATAAGTCTGAATTCAGGAATACAGCTCATTGCAAGTGTATTTGTTTTCTTGGTATTTGTTGGAGTTTCTCATAGGATTCTATAGCTATGCTATTTTCTACTCTTCTTTCCTAGAAAGTTTCAATGTTAAGGGAACCCAGCCTTTCCTGATTCTGTTTGCTCTTATTTTTTGCCCAAACCAAGATGTGTACCTTTATGTCCACTTAAATATTCTTGAGTTCATTTGTAGTTTTCAAAATCAGAACTACTCTTACACTCACTTGAGAACAAAGTTTCTGACCTGTATTCCACCCGTGTTCTGAGCTTGGATGCATAGGGAAAATAGTCAATCACACTCAGCCCTCATCCAAATAATGTATTCATTGACAAATAAATAAACATACTTCCATGTTCCTCAAAAATATCACATTTAAGTACTGGAAGCTCAAAAGGACCAGATTTATAAATGTATTTTTTAACATACATTAAATAGAAATAAAATATATGTACACATATATAATGTATATTGTTACATTGGTCCTGTGAAGAGGCCATGCTACTCAAGAGATGAACATCTAGAGAATACAATTCTCCTCAGGAGAACTATAATAATCCAGCTTGAAAGATGGAAATTTGTAAGTGAAGGAAAACAAAGTTATGAAGAATCTTAGTACATTTTAAAAAAACCCCTTGGATTGACAAAAGACAGAAAAAGTTTTTAAAGCAATTGCTGGTAGTAGGGGCTTACTTCATGAGGTAGATAATAGGAAAAAATAACATTTAAGTTTTAAAGCACAGTTGCTGGAAACTGGACACCTCTTAGTGCTTGGCTGGAGACGGCTGTTTGACCTGAGGTAGCGAACTGGACACAGGGATAAATGGGAAGGGCCTTGCTTCCTTGGTAATCATGAGCATTGGGAAGAATTACTCTGGCTTTGCAGGATGGATTAAAATATGTGGTAACTGAAACTCAGTATAACTCTTGAAAGCCTCATATTTACGAAATGACAGTATTCCCCCTTTAGCCACTGTTTCAGTTACTCACAGTACAGTACAATAAACTATTCTGAGAGATACCATGTCCCTATAACCTTTATTACAAGTATATTATTATAATTGTTGTTCATCTCTTACTGCACTGAATTTATAAATTCATCTTTATCATAGGTATGTATGTATAAAAGACACATAGTGTATATAGGATTTGATACTGTTCATGGTTTCAGGCATCCACTGGGAATCTTAGAACATAACTCTTGCAGATAAGGAGAGATATTGTATGCCAAATTTTGAATTGATTGAGTTGACACTCCAATGTTTGCCTGACAGGTAAATTATGTTTAGAATCTAGAAAATTTTCTTGCTTCATAATGAAGTATAATTTTAAAAAATTAAAATTTTAAATTAAAATACAGTAACAATATACACTGTGTTGTGCTATATTAGAGGATGTATAAACTATAGTGTGAAAAGTAAGCACATACTGATGACCAAGAGTCATAGTCTTTGGATTCCGGTATCTTACATAGGAATAACAAATAAGTCTCATCATATTTACAAACTGATTGATCAATAAAGGCTTCCTGAAACATGGTGTTGTAAATATTCAGGGAGTTGCAGCTGGAGACCCAATCAGAGAAAGTTCTCAATTGATTAGTCACCTGACCATGGGTTTAGAGAAAAGTGAAGGTTTTTGTCATGCCAGCCTTGGGTATTTTTATAAGGTCTCGAGGAATATTCTATAAAGGAAAATGAAGTTGCACCTATGACACTTTCCCACAAATTATCATTATATCATTGTTTGGTGGAAACCAGACTTCTCCATGGTTTATTATGGGAAGCCTATACTTGTAGGATACTTGAGAAGGGAAAGCAGCCCTTACTTATGCTCTTTTACTCTTTCAGAACCTTCTAGTGTTCAGGGAACTTCTAACTATGGGATTCAGCCTGCTCTCCTTTGTGCCAAAACCTAGGTGTGTACTCATATTTACTGATGCTCGTTATTTTACCACAAAGCATTTAAGTATTCTTATCTTTCTGAGCGCCACAGATCCAGTATTAGATCTAATAAGAGTTGTAGGTACTTACTTCAGAATAATGTCTGTGTGCCAACACACGTGCTATTTTACATAAAATTTCAGACGTTTCACATTAAGAATAGTTGCCATAATGACTCAGGCTATATTTTTGTAAGATTATTTATACATGTAGGAATATTTGTTTATGTGTAAATAGATCTTCATAGCATCTTTATATAAATGAATGATCCTAACTAATGAGCCACAGATATGGCCTTGTTATAATCAGTTCCTTGAAATCTGGATTATCTTTTCCAAATAAACACTTATTCAAGAATGCTTTAAAATAATTTCTACTTTGCATAAATATAAAGAGGTGAATTTGATGTTAGGCAATTTGATGTTCAACAGACCTTTTCTGATTCTGGTTCTTGCTTAAAGCATATGTTGACTAAGTGGAAATATATTATAAATTTGAAATATTAGTTAAGAATTTATTTATTTGCTTGTCCACCTTCCCATCCATTTAGTCAATTTAGTCAATATTTTATTTAATATTTACTAGAAATTCGGAGCTGGTGTAGGTTTTCTGAGGATACAATGGAGAACAAGATGTGCTGTGCTCTAAGAACTTATAGTCAAATAAATGAATATTGCTATGTTTAAATATTGTATTGTGATCCATTTTCTGGTAAGCAAAAACGAGTGTAAACACTTGTGCACTAGAAAAATAGATTCACTCAACCAATTCACAAAATAACATATTTTTAATTCAATCATTGTGTGTAAGTATGCCCACAAACACTGGCTACACATTTCTTATTTTACTTTGCATAGTAAATATATATCTGTACTATTTTGACACAAACTTCAGTATATAATATACCACGGTGCCAAAAACATGTATACACATTTTTAAGTGATGTTATCTATGTATTACTTTTAGTTTGTGCTGTAATCAAAAGTGTCTGGATGCTGACAGCAACCACTTTGAGCACCTCTTGTAATTGCAGAAGTCAAATGTGACTTGTGTTCATCTTTTGTTATCGGTACCTATTGCATATAACGATTTTAATACAGTTTTTTTCTTTCTTAAAATGTGCGTACATTTTTTTGGTATCCTCTGTAGAAAATGCTTTGTCCAAGGAACTTTTTTTTTAATCAATATTTTTTATTTTGAGATTGTGGGGTACAGTTAAGGGTTATGTATACAAATATGTTTCGTTCGGGCACCCTTGTTGATAAGGGGTGTCTCCCCGTCCCCCAAGGAACTTTTTAAAAGTAGTAATTTGTAAAAGTATATTTTAGAAAATTTTTATATTATTCAAATATAGACCTTCTCTTCTCAACAGTGGCACTACTGGCATTTCAGAATGGATAATGATTTGTTGGGGGGGCCACCCTGTGCATTGTAGGGGATTAGCAGCATGCTTGGCCCTTCACACCAGTTGCCAGTAGCATCTCCTGGTATGTCAAGCCCCAGTATGACAAATAAGGAACAAAATCATAATTGAGAATCTCTGATCTAAGGTTTACAATTTTCACGTCTTCTGAGAAATTTTCAGCAATGCTCCAATGTTGTATACAAATATTTTACCTGTTTTGCTCATCTCTGGATTTACTGCAACTTCCAGAAACTAAAGCACTCTCATGAATAACATTTAAAATTTATGACTTATACCAAACTTCAAAATCTGCAAATGAGGGCTGTTAAGACAAAAGTCTAAGTAAGGAAGCTAAAAGGCACTCAGTGTATTTAAAGTGCTAAAGAAAAAGTGTCCTTACAAAGTGCCTTATGCTTCTCTGGTAATTTCAATATAAAATGTATACCATAGATGCATGGGATTTAACATAAAGAACTACACATATCATTGCATATCTTGATAAGTGCAAAATAAATCATCATTAATAGAAGAAAACCTAGAAAGCAATAGGAAAAAGTGTCAAACTCTGTCTTCTGAGCTAATAAAATAGACGTGAAGTCCCATAAAGTTTATAACTCTTCTTTGGATTTCCTGTGAGTTGAATAACTGCACCCTCCCTCGCCAAATACTATTTGTATGATCTTAGGCACATTGTGGCTGTGCCTCAGTTTATTCATCTGTGAAGAGGAGGAAATATACAGGGCTAAGTTAACTCATATAAAGCACTTAGGACAAATACTTGCATCCAATTTAACAATCTCTTCAACTGTATGTATGTAGTGCTCTCGATGGCTAAGAACTTTCTTTTTAGAGAACTAAAAACTCAACCACTTGCTCTTAAAAGATTTGTTTACTCCTTTAGAAACAGTTGAGTACATGCAAGAAGAAAATGCATTATTTAATTTAGTCTTACTTACTGATAGTCTGTGAGAAAGACTTCACAGATTTTTCTCCTGTCGGTGGTAGATGAAGGACCATCAAATAGTGGAGAACCCCTCAAGCCACCCTACATGAGTTTCAACTCTTAGATCCTTTTGAGCATTTTCCTCTCAACTTACCCTAAATAGAGCAACTCCTAAGACTGTTCTTGCCCATTAATTGGAAAGTTAGGAGGGTAAAGATGACTGAGAGAAAAGGAAGGGCTTTCTGATCCTATAAGAAAAATGTTGATTTCTGGAGAATTTTGAAACTGCAGCCTAATCTCCTCATGAGTCTGGCTTAGGCCTTTTATCAATGGAGTTATTTTGCATTACTATCAAACTGAAAGGATTCTCTGTTTCTTGTCTGTAGCAAGCATCATTCTTCCTTTTTGTTTATGGGTTAATAAAAACCACAGAGCAGTAAGAAACAACCTCTCAAGGCCAGCAAAGCAGCAAATTAAAATATTGAAGAGACTAGTTAGGAACATACTACATTTAAATCTTAGTTCACATATATGATTCCCTCAAGCACATGTACACCCACATGAAAGTTTAAAAGATTCTAGCTCTCAGAAGGATGGCTGTTAGAAGTCATAATAAAGGTATCTTTAGGTACAAGGTCTTAAGGTATAATGTTGATTGTCGATTAGAGAGATTTAGGATGCACAATATATTTTAATATCCAAAGGACATATTCTCCCTAGTTTTATAATCATAGGATAGTTTCTGCAAGCTTTTCACCCCATCTGGACAGGGATCTGGTATCTCCCATTGTAACTCATTCATTTAAACACATTTAATTCAAAACAGAACAAAACAAAAAATAGGTGAAGTTAGTTATCTTTCACCAAATTTGTTCAAAGGCTGTTCTGATTTATCAGCTCTAATTTTTCTTGAGTAATATATATCTGATTTTCAAACTCCTGCACCTTTAAAGATTATTAATGAGTTTACTGTGTATTTCTCAATAATTAACATCTTTCCTCTCATAAATAAAATTAAGGTTCAAGTATTTCATTGTAATATTTTATATGGCTTTAGAGATGGTTACTCCAAAGTTGCTCACTACAAATTCCTTTATTGCCTTAAGAACATATGCTAATGGATTTTACCTACCAGAGGTTGTTGATTTAATGAGCAGAAAGATCCCAATACAGACTCGATTTGTGATGCTTCTGTAAAATCTGCTTTAACAGCCAGAATTGAGGTAGACCAGAAAAGTCACCTAAAAGAACAGATAATCGAAGAAATGAAATACAGGACGTTTTAACATTTAAATGATCATTCATTTAATGATCCTGTTAGGTGGACTTGTTATATGTTCTATTGTTATAGCAAATAAGAGAATAAACATTATTAAATAAAATGATACTATTTTACTGTGAAAGCAACAGATTGCTTTCAGTAGATAATTGGTCCTCATTTCTAGTACCATGAAAAATACTTGCTCCAAGTGAACCTGAAAGTATGATCTTTGAATGACATTTTCTATATCCAAATAGTCTATGTTTAAAGGAAAAGGAAGATATAGCATGAGAGCATTTTAATTGAGCATGTATTCTGCAAGCCATTGTAATATGTGTTTCTATATTATTACTTACTTTTTATTTTAAAGATGTAGGGTACAATTCAGGATTAGGTATACAAGTGATCATCGTACAGGTATAGTTTGTGCCCCCTTGGGTCCCCACTTTGCCTGGTTTGATATCAGGTACCCTTATTGATGTTGTGTCCTCCACCCCCACCCTGACAGTATCCCACTACTGCCAACCCTTTTCTTATAGTATTATGATAAATGATCAGTGTCCGCTTATGACTGAGAACATGTGGTACTCTGTTCTTTGTTTCTATCACTGAGTATGATAGACTCTAAATCCATCCAAGCTGCTGAGAACTTCATATGTTTGTCCTTCTTTATGGCTGCATAATATTCCATTGTGTATATGTACCACATGTTTTTTATCCAGTCCAGTTTAGATGGGTAACACGGTTGGTTCCAGGTTTTTGCTACTGTTAATAGTGCTGCAATAAACATGTGTGTACAGGTATTTTGTAGAATGATTTGAGTTCCTCTGGGTATACTCCCAATGGGGGGATTGCTGAGTCATATGGAAGGTCAATGTTTAGTTCTTTCAGAAATTGCCACACTGTTTTCGATAGAGGTTGCACTAGTTTGCATTCCCACCAACAGTGTAGAAATGTTCATTTTTCTCCTCATCCTCGCCAGCGTCTGTCGGTGTTGGCTTTATTAATGATGACCATTCTTACTGGGGTTAGGTGGTATCTCAGTGTGGTTTTGATTTGCATTTCTCTGATGATTGGTGAGGCTGAGCACTTTTTAATATGTCTGTATATCTTCTTTTGAGAAGTATCTGTTCGTGTCTTTTGCCCACTTTTTTTTTTTTTTTTAAGTTGGAGTCTCACTCTGTCGCCCAGACTGGAGTGCAGTGGCTGCTTCCAGCCACCGCAGCCTCAACCTGCTGGGCTCCAGCAATCCTTCTGCCACAGCCTTCCAAGTGGCTGGAACTACAGGCACGTGCTACCACATCCGGCTAATTTTTTTTTTATTTATTGTAAAGATGAGGTCTCGCCAAGTTGCCCATGCAGGTCTCGAACACGCGGGCTCAGGCAATTCACTCACCTCGGCCTCCCAAAGCACGGGATTACAGGCTGAGCCACCGAGCCCAGCCTTTTGCCCACTTTTTAATGGGGCTGTTTGTTTTTTCCTTTTGGCATGTTTGAGTCCCTTATAGATCCTGTATGTTAGGCCTTTGTCAAATATATAGTTGGCAAATATTTTTTCTCATTCTGTGGGCTGTCTCCCTGCTCTCTTGATGATTTCTTTTGCTTTGCAGAAGCTTTTCGGTTTGATGAGGTCCCACTTGTCTATCTTATCTCTTATGACAGGGACACTGGGGTTTTTTGGTTGCCAGTTCCAATATCCACAAGAATGTCTCCTGCATTTTCTAAGTTTCTTATAGTTTGAGGTTTTCTGTTTAGGACTTTGATCCATTTAGTGTTGATTTTTGTGTATGGTGATAGGTAGTGTCCCTGTTTCAATTTTCTGCATGTGGTCAGCCCAGTTTTCCCAGCACCATTTACTGAATAGATTCTCTTCTCCACACTGGTTGGTAGAGGCTTTGTCAAAGATGATTTGGTTGAGAAATTGAGATTTTTCCTTCTGGAATCTCTATCCTGTTCCATTGGTCCATATGCCTATTCTTGTACCAATATCAGGTTGTTTTGATTATTGTAGCCTTATAGTAAAGTTTGAAGTCTGGAAGTATAGTACCTCATGCTTTGTTTCTTTTGTTAAAGATTGTTTTGACTATTCATGGTCTTTTATATTTCCATATGAATTTCTTTATTGTTATTTCCAGTTCTGAGAAGAATGATGTTGGTAACTTAATGGGTATTGCATTGAATCTGCAGATTGTCTTTGGTAGGATGGACATCTTAACAATATTGATTCTTGCTATTCATGGCCATGGAGTATTTTTCCATTTACCTTTGTCTTTTTGGATTTCTTTGAGCAGTGTTTTATAGTTCTCATTGTTAATGTCTTTCACGTCTCTGGTTAGGAAGATGCCGGGTTGTTTTTGTGTGTATGTGTGGCTATTGTGAATGGGATTGTGCTTTTTATTTGGTTCTCTGCCTGCTTGTTGTTGGTGTATAAGAATGCAACTGCCTTTGCACATTTATTTTGTACCCTGAAACTTTGCCAAAGTCCTTTATCAGTGAAAGCAGGTTTTTGGCAGATTCTTTTGGTTTTTTGGGATATAGGATCATATCATCAGCAAAGAGGGATAACTTAACTTCCTCTTCCTATTTGAATACCCCTGCTTTCCTTCTCTTGTCTAATTGCTCTAGCAAGGGCTTCTAATGCAATGTTGAGCAGGAGGGTAAGGGTGGGCAGCCTTGTCTTGTTTGGTTGTCAAGGGAAATGTTTCCAGTTTCTGTCCATTTAACAATATGCTAGCTGTTTATCATAGATGGTGCTTACTATTTTGAGGTATGTTCCTTCTATGCCTAGGTATTTGAGAGTTTTTATCAAGAAGGAATGCTGGATTTTATCAAAAGCTTTTTCTATATCTAATGATATAATCATGTGGTTCTTGTTTTTACATCTGTTGATGTATTTAATTACATTTATGGTCTTACAGATGTTGAACCAGGCCTGTATCCTGGGGATGAAGCCTACTTGGTCGTGGTGGATGATTTTTTGATGTGTTGTTGAATCCGTTTTGCTAGAGTCTTGTTGAGAACTGTTGCATCTATAGTCATTATGGATTAATATCCTGTAGCCTGTAGTTTTCCTTTTTTGTTGGATCTTTACCTGGGTTTGATTATCAGTGTGATGTTAGTTTTGTAAAATGATTTGGGGAGAATTCCATCTTTCTCAATTGCCTGGAATACTGTCAATAGTATTGGCATCAACTCTTCCTTGTACATTTTGTAAAATTCTGCTGGAAAGCCATGTGGTTCAGGGTTTTTTTTTTTGTAGGTAGTTTTCTTCTGACATAGTCATTTTCCTGGATTGTTATTGATCTATTTATGGTCCCTATTTCTTCTTATTTCAATCTTGGGAGGTTGTGTGATGTCAGAAAGTCCTCCACTTCCTTTAGGT